>VZTI01003651.1:408869-506009 GCA_013397865.1 Struthidea cinerea | reverse complement strand
AAAAAAAAAAAAAAAGGAAATCTTCACATTTATTCCATCTGTTTCTGAATCATCTTGTGTGTGTTGATAGCACAGGTAGCTGAGTTAATGCCAGTGAACTCATGGGCAGATGCATTCAAGAACCCAGACGCAGCCTGATCTAAGGTTTATAACATTTAAATGTAGATATTTTTGAAATATCAGGCTGTGGTAGTTTGATAGGACGTGTTTAAGAACAGAAAGCAAATAAACTCACTGGGCTTGCAGTGCTGCCTGCTTCGTTGTGTACTGGTAATTGATAGATCTCTGGGCTCATTAGTTAAACTAAGCAGCATTATTTCTATTTTATCTTATTTGCATCAAGTACAGGGACGTCTATGTGTGTGCTTGTTGATGGTTTTCTTTCTAATGAAGGGTTGTTTCCTATGCAGGGTTGCTTCATTTGAAAGGGTTTTGTATTGAATTTTTCTTCTAAGCGCTCGTAAGACATTGGAAAAAATTACATTTAGCAGTTGTACTTTAAAAAGCAGTTCCATTAGAGAAGAATAAATAGGGGAGGATACTGAGAGATCTGATTTTTTTTCCCCTGCTCATTTCTATGGGGTTTGCTCAGTGATTTTTGGCAGGCCAAGTCCTCTGCCTGATTTCTTAAAGGTGCCTTGCACTTGACACAAGTCAGGACCCTTTGAAAGTCTCACAAAAGAGCTTGAGAGTTTAAAAATCACTCTTTTGGTATCTGAACCCACTTCAGCTTAAAAATAAAAATCATACTAGGTATTCCTGATGCTTGTAATGTGCGTGGATTACAAAGGAGATGTGGGGAATTGCAGCACTGGCAGCCTTTCAAGCGGCCTCTTACAATACAGCTTTATGCCTGTAACATATTTTCTGTTCCTTTCCTTTTGCAAGTCATGTTTTAAGCACATTTCTTTCCCTTTCAACTCTGGAAGGCAAATGTAATGTTTGAAACGCTGTGTTGTGCTTGGAGAGGCTGGATTTTCCTCTTACTCTGTGAAACAATAAATGGAAACTTGCATGTTTGGAATTGCACAACCCAACTCTTCCCCCTGGGAGCATTCGGTCATTAAATTCCTGATGGGAAAATGGAAGTTCCAGGGTAAAAATAGAGGTGTAAGGACAGAGATGTGGGCAAGGAAGGGTTTTGTCAGGTATTGGCTTTTAACACAAAAATGTTTTGAAGCTCTTCTGTGTGGGCCAAGTGTTGTAATTCGTTCCAGCTCTGATTCTTGGGAGTTTCAAAACCCTGTGTCCTTTTTGTTATCAGTTCTACCCAAAACCAGGTGGCCCTGGGTGCTTGTGTGGTCACCTGAGGCTGCATCCCAGTGCAGCTCCAGCCTTGCATAAATGCTAATTTATGGATTGTATTGGGGGAAGAGAGAGAATACTGCACAGAAGCTGCCCCTCTACCACTTTGATTTATAATTGTGCTGTTTGTACAAAGTGGAGATTGATTTCTTGGACACTGTGACCAGCACAACAGCAGTGCTTTGCTGTCACCCCTCAGCCCAGCCCTGAACCAGGCCCAGGACAGGTTGTCCCCAAGGATAAACCCCCTCTTCTCATCCTAAACATGCTGGAGTAGTGATAACTCACAAGAGAAACCCCCCTTTGTGCTGCTGTTCAGCAAAGTTTGGTAAGAAGCTGCTACTGATTAATTAAGCAGAGAAATTGGGTGTGATGACTCCACGGTGACAGTCCATCGTTCAATATCCTGTTGTCACCCTGTGCTTGGAATAGCACCTGACATTTCTGTAGGGCTTTATTTTTGTGGGAGCTGGTTAGGAAATCCTGGAGTACATATTCCAAGAGCGTGGGCACTTCTAGCAAGGGCAGTACCTGTTGCTGCAGTACCTGTAGAGAGGAATTTTCTCGCTGTGTTCTGTTTTCCTGTGGCATCAAATGACCAAATTGAATATCCAGACTCTTTTCTGTGTTTCTTGTTACGCTTGGACAGACTCATTCAATCAGCTGCGTGAATGAGCATTTAAGAGTTTTATAAACCAGAATGGACAAATTATGGTAATTAGACATCTTGTCTATTTTGTTATCCTGGCTGCAGAACGATAATGAGGTTAAAGGAATACTGTCAAGGTGACAAAAGTACCAGACTGTCTTACCTAAAACCTGTAATTTTTTGCTGTGTTATCTGAATAATTTGATTTTAGAGTATTCTTTCTGCCTGTGTTTGACTTTGTGACATTTAGAGGCAGAGAGAAAGGGCAGAATGGCACAAATATGTGGTGTGAAATCCATATCAGCTTCTTGAGTTTGTCTCTTAAATGCTATCAGCTAACTTGATAATCTCTGAAGTTAATTTTATACAATTAGAGCCTGTAATGGTTGTAGAAATTAATATCTCTCTACTGAATACTGAATATCTCTCTACTGAACATGCATTTAATATTACAGAAAACTGAATGCAATAGAGAAATGGGTAACTCTTTAGGGTATTTCTGCATAGGAATGCCAGTGTCTTTTATATGGGCTTTGCTAAATAATTGTGTTTACACAGCTGAGAATTTGATGCTCATAATCAGAGGTGACTAAACAAACAAAAAAATGCATCCAGCTTAAACCCAACCGGTTTAGTAACATCAAAAGTGGATAACTTAGCCGATCTCATATGTTAAAATCAAGCCTGTGTTCAAAAAGAACTGATAGCAGTAGCCAAGGACGGCAAGGCTGGTCCTGAAGGCTGATTTTTGAGGAATTCACTCAGCTGGAAGATGTGCACTGATCTTTACATCAACATCCCTTTGCTTTTATCCTCTCCTCTACTGTGTCAACTCTTGTGTTTAGTTCTTACGGTGTCACAGGTTTTTATCTGGAAGTCTGATACTCATTTCACCTGTGTTGTTTTTTGTTTTGTTTTGGTTTTTTTGCCACAATCCTTTCCCGTTGCAGAAGAAATGCTGAGGGAAAGGGACTTCTTCTACCCTTTTACACTTTCGGGGCTGTGTTTTGGGTAAAACAACTGTTAACAAACTGTGTTTTTTGCAACACAGGCATCATCCTAGAGCAGCTGACCTTGGATAGTTTCCCAACTTGCCTGCAAAATAAGGACTTTTTCTTTCTTGTTTCATGTTGGCAGCAGCAGCAGGAGGAGGAGGAGGAGGAGGCTAGCCTGGTCTGTCCACAGGAGTGGGTTCCAACCTGTGTTTTTAGGCCTGGCTGTGGGAGGGGGGCATGGATGGATGTCGTGCACTGTCACTGCAGGCTCTGCAGAGGAAAGTCTACTGTCTGTAGATGCAGATTTGTTCATTTTGGCCTCACAGGCCCTTTAGAAAATTGTGATGGTTTTAGTAAGTGGGGGGGAAAAAAGGTGAAGAACATTTGTAGATGGTGTAACAGCTAAAAAACATCTGTCTCACTGTGGCTCCAGGCATGGGCTCTGTGAGACAACTGCCAGCAAGAGCAGGGAATGTGGAAAAGGAAAGTGTGTGTGGGGCTCTCAGAGTGATTTTACCCCGATTTTATCCCTGATCTCAGCCCTGTGCTCCAGACGAACAGACCAGACTGGGGACTCTCAGAGATTGCTTTGGCTGTTGACTTTCCCCCCCGTCCCTGTTCAGAGAGGAAATATTGGCTACATGTCTGTGTTTTCCCTGGTGCAGCATATTCTCAGTTTGTAAATCTCTGGTAGCTGCTGGTGTACAGCAAACTTCTTCGTGAAGTTACCAGTTTGGGGATTATTATTTTTCTCCTCAGTCGCTGCTTTTATGACTAAATGATGGTTTATAGTGGTGGGCAAAGTGTGAGCTCTGTGGAACAGCTAATCCACAAGTATTCTGTAGTTTATTTTTAATGAGACTTCTGGTCAACTTTATTGCAATAACTTTTCTTCCCCTCTGACAGAGAGTCCTCCTTCCCCTTCCCACACCTACCCCCACCAAAACAGAGGTTGGCCATTAAAAATAATGTTTTCTTGAGCAACTTGTACGTGTGGGTGGTTTTTGTTTTGTAAGGAAGCAGCTGAGTGGATACATCCCCACAGTTTGGGGGGAGTTACAGCCAGGAAAATGTCCCCATGGAAATGAAGGTGGTTGAGTTTATTTGATGTACATGGGCAAGGAATTGTTGTAACAAGAAACTGTTGTTACAAAACATTTTTTATGTTAATGATACAAACGGGAAGGAGAAGAGCTGACCTTCAAATTCCGTGTTATGTTCCAAGTGGGACTGTTGGATTTTTGCAGTGACTGCGAAGCTGCTTTGTGCCTCTGAGCGATGAGGGGGGTCCAGCAGGACGGTTTTAGAGGAATAATTTGATTCATGATTCTTGCTTTGTCATTCCAGGTGAAGAGTTGTGTGTTGAGCATTAGATGTAGAATCTTTAATGGACAATTTCCAGCTTCTCGAAATGGTCTGATGTCTTTCGGATTTAGAAGAATAAAATGTGGGTGATTGTAAGAGTAATTGGTTCAGACTGAGAGTAAGCCAGTCCTGTTCATCTGATAAAACTCCAATACCTGCCTGTTCATCAACATAGATATTCATAGCTGCTTTTTGTAATTCGGGATGAGGAGAAGGTATCGTTGGGCACATTTCTAATCTCCAAATTTCATTCAGCATTAGCAAAAATAATGCTTTTCTTGGTGATGTGCGTGTTTAAAATAATTAAAAGAGCTTCTCAAGATGCAAGTAGTCACATCTGCTTTTATTCTTGTTTTAGGGCACTGCTGTGCTCAGTGCTGAATCCTGATAGTGTCACACAAAGTGCTTTTGCATGTGCTGTCCCATATGAAGCGCAGCCAAGCAGGCAACAAGTTGCATCTAAAAGCAAGATATTTTTCAGCCAGAAGAGATGAGCAGCAGGCAGCCTGGGAGTTCAAAGTTGGAATTCGGCAGGAACCATCCTTTGGCTCTGTGCAGTGCACATGAAAGCCTCACATCCCATCCCTGTTTATGAATACCAGCAACTTGCTATGTAGCCCGCACTTGCAGGCTAAAAATAACTTCTTTGCAATGCAAACTTGGCGTCAGGAGCTGACAAGTTTATTTGGTATCACCTTTAGGTGTTCGGTTTTTTTTTTGGGGAAATTAATGGCTCCTTTACCATGTATGTGAACTATCACACTATTTAATCACTGAGACCACAAAATACTGAACTCTTTTCCACGTGGCACGTAGGAGAATTTGTCTCCTAAATAGATTCTTGGAAAAGGAAAAGAGATGCTTTAAGTAAAACCAGCTGCCAGCAAGTGTCTGGTGCTGGTGGCTGCTGTGAAATAAAAGAAAAGCACGAGGAGGTAAACATTAGTTCAAATTTTGGGTTGGAGTTGATTTTTTTTTATCTTGTTTCAGGTTTTTATGCTTCTAGAATTTCAACTTTGTGCAGAGAGTGTTGTGCCCAAAATGAGCAGAACTCACATGGAACACAGGCTGTATTTCCCTCATAAAGAAATGATACAAAATTTGCTATAATTGTGGGTTTTTTAGTAAGGGTAGATTATTTTTAAAGGCTGCTAAAGTTGCACAACTCCCGGACAGGAGGGTGAGGTGGGAGTCCATCTCTCCTTCCAGGTATTGAGTGACAGGTTGAGAGGAAACGGCCTCAAGTTGTGCCAGGGGAGGTTTAGATTAGACATTAGGAAAAATTTCTTTGTGGAAAGAGTTGTCAAGCACTGGAACAGGCTGCCTTGGGTTGTGGTGTAATTACCATCCCTGGAAGTGTTCAGACAAAGTGTGGATGTGGCACTTGGGGACATGGTTGAGTGGTGTCCGTGGCAGTACTGCTGGTTGACAGCTGGACTTGATGCTCTTAGAGGTCTTTTCTAACCTTTAGGATTCTACAGTTCCATATTTAGGTGAAGAATTTAGGAGTACGAGCAAGAAATTCCCTCAGATTCCAGCAAGGAAATGTGATTGCTTTTCTGGGCTGTCATGGGGTTTTCTCTCTTTAATTACGTTGCTTTGTGGCAGAATTGACTGGCGACGGCGTTTTTGCAGGGCTGTAGCACATGGTCAGTGATGAGAATGGAGGTGTTTCTGCATTTTCCTCAATGCCCCTTTTTTGTTAATCATTCCTGGTGGTGGGAACCAGCACACAGGTCCCGGTTTGTGGGTGATGGATTGCTCTGTTCACCAGGACTCCCTGTAAAACCAGTTTATTATGGTGATGTTCACAGAAAAGCCAAACAGCTGTGGTCCTCATCCAGGATGGACACTGTAGGTGCTTTAGTCCAGAAAAAGCTTTGGAGCATTGAATTCACAGCGTTAGATCTGTCCTGCAGTTGGAGGACAGATCTAAGTTGGAGATTTGATCTAAGAGGGTTTTTAAAAAGAGGTCCTGGCACAGGTTGCCCAGAGGAGCTGTGGCTGCCCGGTCCCTGAAGTGTTCAAGGCCAGGTTGGACAGAGTTTGGAGCAGTCTGGGATAGTGGAAGGTGTCCCTGCAGGGTTGGATCAGATGACTTTTAAAAGGTCCCATCCAAACCATCCTAAAATTCTGTTTGCAGTGGCTACATGAGACTTGTTCACGCACCGCCCTGGGGCATCATTTCTTGTTATCCAGCCCTGTGATTCCCTGTTCTGTCTGCTGTTTTCCCTCTTTTCAGCCCCTTTATATTGTCTAAGTGAGGGGAAGGTACTAAACAGCCACAGAGCTGCATTTGTGCAGCACGGAACACTTGACCATACAATGAACTTTTAATTGGCCTGAACTGAATGTAACCCAGCACATGTGTAATGTCCCGAAAAGGACTTTGTTTTTAATATCTACAGCCATAAACAGCTTTTGCTCCAGAAACAGCATTATGGAAGGGTTTAAGTCTCCTTTTGGGGTGTTATTTTTGTTTGAGGGAGAGGCGTTGAAAGGGATTTCAAAAGAGAAGGCGTGCTGGGCAGATAAACAGCTCTGGGAATAAGAGCAGCACAGGAAGCGAATCCATGGTGTTGCTTGTGGGAAGCTCTTAGAAGTAATTAGTGATAAGAGTGAGGCAGGAGGAAATCTGGTTGGCAGCTGTGGCACTTTCAGCAGCAACTCTGACCTTGGCTTGTAGGTGCTTTGAGGCTGCTGGGGAACGATTTGCTGCCAGAGCTCCCGAGTTTTACCTGAATTCCCTTGGAAAGTCTGCGGGCAACCTGCAGGGTGTAACTTCTCATCCTGTGGCTAAAGGCCCTGCCTCCCTCCTTCAGGCACCGCAAAAATATGGGATAAAAGTTGGTGATAGAGCACAGGACTCGTGTTTGCACTTTTTAGAAGCATAATCTAATCCTGGAGCACCAGGAGCAGTCTCCCAGCAGTCTGCCCGAGGGTGGGAATTGCATCCTCCTTGCAAACGCTTCTCTGCCCTGCCCTGGGACAGCGAGGATTGGCAAGAGCCAGCGAGTCTCTCTCCAGAACCCAAGGCCAGGAGATTGGCTGGCAGGGAAGTACATGGTGGGATTTAGTCTGACACAATTTACTTGGCTGAAAGGGATAAGTGATGGGGCACGGTGCCTGTTTCACCTTGTTAAATAGCTGCGTTCTGCTGCCAGAGCGTGAAATGATAACTTAATCCCTGATTGCTCCTTACAGCCCTGCAGGCCATAGTCTCCAGAAGAATGTTTGTCAGACAAAAATGATGTGTGGCTTCACCAAGGCCAGTTTCAGTGCCTCTTCCAGCTAACTCACTTCTGAATTAATTTGGGGCCAGATGGTTTTGTGCTCTCAACGTTGTAGCTGCTGCACTTGGTCCCACCAGCCACACTCCTCTGCTAATGCCTGTTCCTGATTCCTGTTTTCTTCCCCAGCATGAATAAATCAGCAGCAGTAATGAACAAACCCTTCAGCAACTGCCACGTGTGTTTTTGGGGTGATGGGTGTTGGTACAAGTGTTTAGCGAAAGAATTTTTTGTACACAAGAATAAGTGTCACTGGAACAAGAAGTTAAGGAATAAATGTGTGTTCAAAATTATCTTCCTCATTAAATTCGTCAGGATTATCTGACTGCCCAAATGAGAGCTTTCAGATGGAACACAATGGGCATGAAAGTACTGCAGTGCTTTGAAATGGTTCTGTGCAGTGTTGACTCAAGAATAGTTCACAAAATATTTCCTACACTTAAAAATGACCACAGCCATTTGCTGAGGTGGGAGGGAGAAGAACAGACAAAGCAGATGGGTAGGTTTGTCATGTGGCCAAAAAATGAATTTGGGAAATTTAGGGCACAGAGGAATGCTGCAGTGAATCAGAAGCACCTATTCAAGATGAAATAATTGGGTTTTTTCACCAAATAATGAAGAAATCTGTATTTCTTCAGTATTTTTTCAGAGCCTGATGTCTCTCTTTGCTTCTCACTCCAAAGATGTTATTTTTTGTCTTCAGAACAAGTTCTCGATGCAGATCTGTTCACTTTAATGCAATTCTAGGTTTAAGCAAATATTTAATTCTGCCTAGAGCACTCTGACATTTTTTTCAGCAGTCTGGAGCCATTAGCAGGGCAGATACAGGACATGGGAGCCGAGCTGTCATGGTGAGGGCTTGCCTGTAATTTTCATAATATGCTGTATTTTCCCTTTGCTTTTCAGCAAACAGGTCAGTTATAGCTTATTTCTCATCCTCGTGCTGGGAAGGAAAAACAGCTGATTGGAGTGGTACACTGAGGATAAGGATTGCTTTTCTAGGTCAGGCAGAAGAGAGCTTGGTGCAAAAATGTTACCCCGGAAAGCAGTTCTTTCTTGGTTTCTTTGGGACGAAGTTTGTATTTATTGCCTTATGCCAGGTACTCCTGTAGGGAGATTTCTGGAGGGTGGGGTTAGATGGGATATTGGGAAGAAATTGGAATAATAGAGTTGTAGAACTGTTTAGGTTGGAAAAGACATTTAAAATCATTGAGCCCAACCATTAGCCCAGCACTGCCGAGCCCACGATTAAAACACGTCCCTAAGCGCCACATCTCTCCATCTTTTAAGTCTCTCCAGGGGTGGTGATAAGGACATTGATTGCTGCCTGCTTCCTTATCTCCACAATATCGGTCAGGTTGGAGGAATATAGGCAGCACTGAAAGAGTTGATCAGGGAGGGTACAGAGTCTGTGCTCCTGGGAAGAGCAAAAGACAGCGTGACTTTCTTTTTTAAGAGATACAAACGCTAATTTTGCTCTAGATGAATGTTTGAGGCTTCTAATACTTGTCAGAATTTTGTTGAAGTGCTCTTTTTGAGATGCCAGTGCCTTGACAAGCTGCTGTTCTAGTTTGCAGCGTGGTTCAGATGAGTTTTGCTGTTCTTTCACCTCCCAGGCTCCTTGGATGCTGATGGGACGATTAAATTGAGATTACACAGGTCTTGTTCAACAGCCTCTGGGTTATCACTCTGATCATGGAATGTGGATGTGCTGAAGTGAGGAAATTCACTTCATGGGGTGGTTGCTGAACTGTGGAGCCAAGACAAATCACTTTTTTTATGCTAACGACCAACCCTTCTTGCCTGCAGCGCTTATCTTCTCCCTCCTACCCATCCACCATTAGACCAGCATCATTTGTGGTTTCCAGTGTGTTTGTATTTTAAATACTGCTCGAATCCCTCATTTGGAGCTGGATCCAAAACAGGCCATGAATAGACTTTACCACATGAAAATAACACTGTGCTTAGCGGGCATCTGGTTCTGGAGGCACTGAAAATGACTCTGAGGTATAAATTTTGTCACTGTGCATGTACCCTCTTCGTCAGCTGGAGATCCAGCGGTGCTGAAATTGCACCGAGATTCAGAAGGTGGCAGGCTACTGTACCCAGTGAAATTCCCAATCTTGTAAATGCCCTTTGCATACACAAACTGCACCGTTAAGATTGATTTCTTTGCAAAATATGGCCACAACAATGTTCCCTTTGGAACTGCTGCCACTTCAAACATTTCCTTCTTGCTTAATGCCTGGTGGATATGCTGAAGAACTTGGAGAACCAAGTCCGAAGAGAGGAAGGTGGTACTCTCCACTGTAGGGCAAGGCAGACCTGTGGAACCAAAAAAGAAAGTGAAGGAAGCAATTTGGCGTCTTATTTAGGCCTCAAGGCTGGAAGGTGACTCCCATGTTGTATCTGTGATTATCTAACATGAATCGCCTGGACAGTGGTGAGATAAACAACTGAAAGTTCTTTGGAGAGTCAGAAAATGTCGAGTATCAGGTGTTAAGAGTACAGAGCTGCCTCGTGGTGTTGGTAATTCAGTAGGAGAGTAGACGGGGAATTAATGAGTACTCAGAGACACCTCTTGTACACATTTGTGCTTGGAGGGAGTCAGTGCCAATTTAAAAGAAATAGAAAACATTACCAGCATTTTCTGATTGCTCTTGGTGAGACATTTGTTTCCCTGAGTTGAAGAGTCCTTACAGTAATTTCCTTAGCGAGCAATGATTGATTAATGTGAGGGTGAAGAGCTTGTGGGCTGCCCTGCAGCCTCCATGGCTGTGGATCCCTTTGTACTCCTGCAGACAGCTTTTTCTCTCTTTCTTTTTCTCTCTCTCTTTCTTTTTCTCTCTCTCTTTCTTTTTCTCTCTCTCTTTCTTTTTCTCTCTTTCTTTTTCTTTCTTTTTCTCTCTTTTCTTTTNCTCTCTCTTTTTCTCTCTCTCTTTTTCTCTCTCTCTTTTTCTCTCTCTCTTTTTCTCTCTCTCTTTTTCTCTCTCTCTTTTTCTCTCTCTCTTTCTCTTTCTTTCTCTCTCTCTCTCTCTCTCTCTCTCTCTCTCTCTCTCTCTCTTTCTCTTTCTCTCTTTCTCTCTTTTTCTCTTCCTTGTTTGAAGCAGAGAGGGACTGAAGGAGGTTTTATGGAAAAATTCTTCCCTGTGAGGGTGGTGAGACCCTGGCACAGGTTGCCCAGAGAAGCTGTGGCTGCCCCTGGATCCCTGGCAGTGTCCAAGGCCAGGTTGGACGGGGCTTGGAGCACCCTGGGATAGTGGAAGGTGTCCCTGCCCGTGGCAGGGGGGGGGACTGGATGAGATTTAAGGTCCCATCCAACCCAGATTGTTCTCGGATTTTTCTTTCTTCAAAGGATATTGGATGCACACATTTGTATTTAGGTGCTTGTGTGAATATCTCAGAGTCCGTGTGAAGATCAGCTCTTTTCCAAAGTGATTCTGGTTGATGTATTTGTGTTTTCAGCGAAGTCACACAAACTCGAACTCAAACTGGTTTAAGGCAGAGGCTCTAAGGAGTTAATGGATTGGGTGATACAGCTGGGTGTTCTACCAAAGGGAAAACCCTTGGTCCACCCTTGGTGGACCTGAGAGAGTTCTTGAAATACCCTTTCATGGATTAAATTCCATTTAGTTCCAATCTTTTGCTTTCCGTAGTGCCCAGGAAATCATTCTGGGATTAATCCTGCGTGCCAGTGGCTTGACTGAAGGTTATTCTGGATGTGAACACCGAGTTTGTTGATGCTGTAGAACCAGATTACCACATACTGTATCTTTTCCTGTACGTGCTGTTCCACCTGCCATCGTTTTCCATTTGGGATCTCCTGGAGGAGTTAATAGGCTGCCACATCCTAAGGAGGCTTTTCCCTCCCTCACCTGATTATGAAAAGGTAGCTACAACCCACTTCATTAAAAAATACTGTAATTCACAATAGTAATTGAAAGTCTGGGGACTGGCTGTTCACCAGACATTCTCTAGAGCACAATAGTATCCTGACATCTGAGTATTTACAAACAAAAGGATAAAGTTGTAATCCCCTTGTCATAACACCAGCTTTATGGGATCCGTGCACCGCTTGAATGTGGTCGGGCCTAAGCAGATTATTGTACCAACAATACAGAAAATTTAGCTCCAAGTACAAAATATCCCAAACCCACAAAGCTGCTGCTCAGCTCGAGTTCTTGGGGTTTGGGGCCTTTTTTTTTTTTTTTTTTTTTTTTTTTTTTTTTTTTTTTTTTTTTTTTTTGATTGTTTTGAGTGAGCTGGCAAAAATTAGTTTTGTCAGTAGAAACTAAGTAACCACCAACTACGCCTGGAATGCCTTGGAGCACTGGAGGAATTTTCCAAGGAACAGTGATTACCTTTGTTCCTTTTAGCTACACGACTTTAGGCTTTGAACTCTGTATGCTCTTTCACAGTTGTGGTGGTGTTTTTTTTTTTTCTTAATGTATTTGGGGATTTTGTTTTAAAGAGGCTGTTTCTGATTGCAAAAAATCTTTTGCTCAAATAGGGCAGTGTGGTTTTCTCCCAAAGAACTCGGTACTGCTGTGGAAGTAAAAATGAGGCTCTGTAAGAATAATATTAGTTGCAGGACTTCATCAAAAATTGGAGTTTGGTGGGACTCAGCATTTTGATATCACTTGATCTACGTGCAAAAATGGGGTAGAAATATTTATAAACTGTTAAATCCAACAACCTTAAGCACTTTAAAGTCTGAAATACTCTGTTAAAATGTATTTCTAAGTATCATAGGATAAGCTTGAAGTGATCAGACTTGATTTAGTTGACTTTTCCTCTCATTGTATATACCTGGCAGCAGCAAAAGGGGTTGCAAGTTGTATTTGTCTGATATGCAGAAAGAGAGGAAACAGCTTCTCATTCTGCTTTTTCTTATCAGCTGTCATACTGCTCGCTTTCAGTTACGTCTGTGTTAGTAAAATCATTAAATCCACTGTCAACATTTTATTTCACCATTGGCTGGCACTTTTTTTGTGCCATGAAAGAAATTCTGCAGCTGAAATTTAGACAATGAAACTCTGACCATTGCGGTGCTGGCTCTTCAGAATACTTCATTCTGAGTCCTTTATTCACACAGGGGATAAAAAATCCCCACACAAGCTACCAATTAAAGGATCTGCTTCAGAAAGATAACTGGGCTCCCAAACTTCAAACAAATGCAAGATCTTCCTGATTTTTTTTTTTTTTTTTTGTGCCTTCCTTCTATCTGCTGCAAGACCTTGAGACTTGCTGGTGCTGGAGCTGTTCAGTTATTCCTGCATCACTTACCAGCTTCTCCGCTCTAGGAAGGTCGTGTAGTACAGGGAAGGATAGGGAAGCTTGGAAATCATAAGCCCAGTTACTTGAGAATGAAAGGCTCTGGAATGGTGGGTTGTTAAATCCCATCTCCTGTTCGGGCAGGTGTCTGATGCTGAGGCAGTGAGAGCACTTCCTTTGGAATTCCACTTACCTACACCCAGTATTTGGCCTCTCTGATGTAGCCAGGGGGTCATAAAATTATAGAAAATCCTCATCTGGAAGGGACCCACCAGGATCATCCAGTCCAGCTCCTGGCCCTGCACAGACACCCCGACAATCCCACCCTGTGCATCCCTGGGAGCACTGTCCAAACACTCCTGGAGCTCTGGCAGCCTTGGGGCCGTGACCATTCCCTGGGGAGCTGTTCCAGGGCTCAAACACCCTCAAGACTCAAAAGCCTTGTTTGAAGGATGAGTTTTCTTGAGAAACCCTTCAGTGCGTGAAATCCATTATGTTTTAACCCACTGCTCTTCAAACAGAGCCTCGTTTGCTTAGCAAAGCTCTGTGCTGAGGTGCTGGGAACAGGATCTTTGATGTTTCTGAGGTGCTCCTGACTCTGCTGTGGAGACGCTCATGGTAGGTGAGTGAGAAAGGGCAAGGGAAAACACCTTTCTAGTGGAAGGTATCACTGCCAGGGGCACAGGATTGGAACGGAATGATCTTTAAGGTTCCTTCCAACCCAAACCATTCTGTGATTCCACGAAAACACTGTACAGGAGCCACAAAAGAAATTATGGTTCAGGGTTTCCCATACCAGTGCTATTTTGGGCCATACTTAACCAGGAAAAAAAGGAAGGAAGGAAAGATTTGTGGGGACAACTAACTCTGCCCTGTGTAGCTTCGGTTCTTCTTATTCTGTTTCACAGAGCAGCTGATACATGATGCAGTGTGTGCGTCAGAACCTAGGATAGTTATTGTACGGCTTCTGTCTGCAACAACTTAGTAATAAAATCCCAGAATTCCAGAATCACTGGATCCAAAGGGTAAATTACTGTTACACATGATGCCAACTTTATTTTTAATAATATTTGTTTAACTCAACTGGCAGCATAAAGATGTGGCCTTACAGAGCGATCTCTGGGAGGCACTGACACCTTTCCAGTTGTAAACCCCGAGGAGTTTTTCCCCATCAGTTTGTTTTCCTAGTTGCATTTTTAGCTGCTTTCTAGAGTTTATGCTGGGCAGTTCCTGCTGAAGGGCATGAAAGAGCACTAATTACACTGGAATTTGATATGGTTGTTTTTGCAATGGTTACGGAAGATTGAAAGTGGAAAGCAATAAGAATTTCTGGAGAGATTTGCTGAGACTTTCCTGATTCATAGTTGGAATTGTTGCCTCTCTTTTTTTCTAACCCTCAAATTTGTATTATATTTTTCTAGTCCAGAAGCTTCTGAAAATGACAAAATGTTATATTTCAATTCCATAAATCCAGCATTGCCTTGTGCCACTTGGCAGTATCAGTCAAATATACAGTTTGGATGTTTTTGCAGTCGCTGTTGGCACGGGAAATGTTCTTTTTCAAAAAAATACGGGGAAGAAAACCCATGCCTGGCATGTCAGCTCCTGTCTTGCAGCTTCTGGAGCTCTTTCCCTGCTCCCTGCATTGCCACCTCCCACCTTTCTCCTCCCTTTGCCCCATCTGCCTGTTTCTGATTTAGACAAGAAGCGAGATGTGCTGTGACTGATTTAGAGCATGTGCTGATTTGCCAGCTGGCTGCTATCTCGGAGCTGTGGGGTCAGCCAGACAGAAGAGATAAGGGCTGAGCTCTCCTCGCCTCCCCCCAGCCAGGGTTCACCTCTGCTCATTTGCCGGGGTGTTTTCCCCCTCGAGATCTGCACAGCTTCAAATACGCTTAAGTTCACTAAACCTTCCTTCCCCTTTGAGCATGGAAAAACTGATCTGGGTGTTACTAAAATGCCACTGATAACTATGGTTGAACAGTTTATTGTGTTTGAATATGTAATTTAATTACTCTATTAAAAAACCCGAAGCAGCAGTGGTAGTGCTCTTACGCTGATGGTCTCAGCTGGGACCTGCTCTGACTTTATCCACGTTTTTACGCTGTGCCTGAGATCTGTGGAACCACCAGAATGTTTATAGGAAAACAAATGTGTCCTGATCAAGAAGCTTGATCAGGACACATTTACACCATGTAACAGGTAGTTTAAACAGAAATTATTACCCAGGCTCCACGTCTTCATTCACTCTCAAAACAGCAGATATATTCATGGAATCATGGAATGAGTGGAGTTGGAAAAGACCTCAAAGATTGTCTGGTTCCAACCCCCTGCTATGGGCTGCAACAAATGTAGGATGTTGTTTCGGAGTAGCCTCCCTCCTTTTTTAATTTTAGAATTAAATTTGATACATTAGGTTCCCCCTATTTCTGTTTGACATTGAGCTGAGAGGAGATAAAAGAAGGGAGTTGGCGAATTCCTGTCAGACTGGATACGAGTGAAAACAAGTAGCTGGAAGCATCTCAGTGACATCCTTCAGTGGCTAAAAGATAAAGTTTTCCCTCCCTGCCTTGGATGCTTCTGCTGCATCCGAGATAGATGGGAATTTTTGGCTGTGAGCCTGCCCCTCGGAATGGCAGCATCCTTGGGGATGGAGAGGGACTTGGGACAAGGCATGGAGGGACAGGACACAGGGAATGGCTTCCCACTGCCAGAGGGCAGGGATAGATGGGATACTGGGAAGGAATTCTTGGCCATGAGGGTGGTGAGACCCTGGCCCAGGTTGCCCAGAGAAGCTGTGGCTGTTTCATCCCTGGAAGCTTCTCTGTGCCAGGGCCTCCCCACCCTCGCAGGAAACAATTCCTTCCATATATCTTAACCTAAATTTCCCCTCTTCCAGTTTGAACCCACTCCCCCTTGTCCTGTCACTCCAGTTCCTGATGAACTGCCCCCTCCAGCTTCCCTGTCGCTATTCAGATACTGGAAGGTGCTGTGAGGTCTCCACACGACCTTCTCTTCTCCAGTCTGAACAGCCCCAAATTCCTCAGCTTGTCTCCTTAGGGGAGGTGCTCCAGTCCTCTTATCAACCTCGTGGCCTCTTCTGGTCTTGCTCCACCAGTTCCATGTCCTTCTTATGTTGGGGACACCAGAACTGTGTGCAGGATTCCAGGTGGGGTCTTACAAGAGCAGAGCAGAGGGAGAAAATCACCTCCCTGTTCTTTGCATGTGTTCCTGTCATCCGTGTTTTGTTGGAGGAGACGCTGCCCTGCTGTGTGGGTGATGCTGTTCTTGTTGGTATTTACCTTTTCCTCACCTCTTGAGAGGAACTGCAGCACTTGGGTGTGAACACCCAGCACTCCCCTTGTGTCCTTGCAGCAAACCAGGCTGCCGTGGGTGCTCTATTTCCCCATCTATTCATTTCCCAAGGGATTTTGAATCAGGCTAAAAATCTTTTCATGCGTTTCTGGGCCCAGCGCGCAGCTGCAGCATTAATGGGCTCGTGTGTGCTCAGCACAATGCTGTGTGATGCAGGCTGCACCCTTAATGCTTTCCTTGGGGAAACATTTGTCCCATTTATTCTCTTCATGGTCAAAAGTAAATCAAACAAGCTGCAGCTCTGCCTAGCTGTGCTGCATCCCAAATGCTGCATGCTGGGTTTTGTGGGGCTTCTATTCCCTCACGTTTGGATTAAGCAAGACCCAAGACCTGGGTCTGTGTGTTTGTGCAGCCCTTCAGAAAATGAGATAGTTAGTTCAGACTGAGGGTTTTAAGTTAAGCTTGGTGATACATAGCCCCGTATAATCCATCCTCTTAACGTTGTATCTGTGATAGAACTTCTCAGACTAAATCTTTGTGGCTGCTTTAACCCAAATACTCAATAACACGCCTCATATTGAGGGCTGGGCAGGTCAGCTGGGTTGTTGGAATATAATCCTGCCTTGGAATTGGGCTGGGGAATGTGAGCAGGGAAGTGTCACATCTCGGAGTGCTCAACTCAGACTCTGAATCCAGGCTTGCTGTTCCCTTTGTTTCACAAGGAGAATGTTCTTGTAGGAATAGGAATTGACCTGCCCTGTAAGCAGAGCTTCCCTAAAAGCAGTTTCCAGTGAAGTCCTGCAGCAAAGTGCTCCATGAGCATTTCAGAGCACGGAAAATGCTCCTGTGTCTCTCTGAGAGGAATCCAGAGGGGCTCTCTGGAGTCTCCTGTGTCTGGATCTCTCCCCAGTGAAGGAGATTCCCTCAATAAAATCCACCCAGGAGCAACAGCCAGGAGTCCACACCAAGCTCGCTGCCAAGGGCCTTGGGAGAGCCTTTATTCCAGCGAAGCCAGATGGCAGGGAAAAGGGGTCATGTTGTCACTGCTGACTTGGATGACCCCATGATGTGGGGTGACCTTGACTTAAATAATCATCCTGCTCTCCCAAGTCACCATCGTTCCTGTTCTGTCAAACAGATACACGCAGCAGATCCAGGCATGAGTGAAAAGACATGATGGATTTGCATAATAAATAATTGTTTTTGAGAGACGGTGCTCAGAAATGGCTATTTTTAAACTCACTTCTCAAGCCCTGTGAGCAGCAGGAGCTCTGAGGGTAATCCTGTATGGCTGCCATGTCTTTCTCCTGCTCTGTTCAAAAGAAATCAGTGTTGCTTGTCACAAGACTTTACTCGTTGCTGATGTCGAGAGTTTCCTAATGTCATTTGGAAGGTCCAGGACAAGGGGAGTATCAGTGGTTTGTTGTGTGTTTACTGCTTTTCTCCAGCCTCTGATGTGGGGAGGCTGCGTAACCTGCAGTCAATGACTGGGGCCGTGCTGGTATACTAAAGGTCACTCCAGTAATTCTGTACTTGCTTAAAAACAAACAAAAACCCCCAAACTTTTAAATTCTGCACATAACAGACTGGAGGAATTGCTGTTCTCTGCTCATTCTTTTAGGGAAGCAAATGTTTGCTCTGCTGTCCCAGCAACAGTGAGAGAGCCGAGTTGGGCAAGCCCAGGGGCTGGACTCTGAAATTTCCTCTTGAATAACACTCCTGAAGTTCCTGTTCAAGTGGTTTTGGAAATTTTTATGTTGCTTGGGTACTTTGTTTTCAAGAGGCAGTGACACCCAGAGAGAGAGGTGTCATAAGAAAAATAAACCTGTGAGAGAATGAGGAAGAGATGCAGCATGAGGAAAATGAGTGGCCTTGAATTTTAAATCAACTCCGAGCAACATCTCAAATCCTGCTCCTAAAAAGGTTTAGAAAATGACTTGGGATCTGTAAGCAGGGAGAGATCTGAGGAGAGAAATGAGCTTTTTAAATACAGCATTCCAATGATTAATGATAGCATAATTAAGCTAAAACCACCACAACTAACAGTCCTTGTGTTTCTTTTGTCTTTTTTTTTCTTCCCCTGACCTCGTACCAAATCCTTTCCACTCCTGATGTGCTGGGGGACAGCAGGACTCACCCAAAGGTAAGGGCTTTTTTCGGTGTGTGAGAACTGTCCTATCACTTGCTCAGTCTTGGGTTATCCAAATATTAAAAGCATTTTGAAGAGCTCTGTCGCTGATCAGCTGCTGAGTAAGAAACTCAAAGCATCTCCTTGCTGCAGAAATGCTCTGTACCGCCCGTGCCAAGAAATGAGTCAGAGGAACAAATGAGAACATCCACACTCAGCACTGCAGACTCTGAATGGGAGATACTTGTTCTTTGTGGGCTTTTTAGAAGCATTTTCTGGTTTTTGTGTTAAAGCAAACTCATTTTGTTTTTATGATTCAGTGACTTCACACTTGTTCTGAACACTCTGCCCTGGCATGTCAGGGTTCACCAGGGGTGTGCTCACACAGGCAGTGGTGTTTTACTAAATGTTCTGAAGGCTTGGGATGCTTTAATAAAATGTTTAGCTGTAAAATAATTCAAGGGGGAAAAAAAAAGCACCTTTAATTTTAAATACACAAGCTGTTACTTCCTCAGTTAGAGGATACAAGATAACTACTTCATCTCTTGATGCTGGGACATCAGTGTAGTATAGGGGGTGGAAAACAATGTATTTTCGAGGAGAAGTTATTTAAATTTCAAGGATTTTGCTATGTGAAGCATTTTCATAAATGTTGGTAGTCAGCAACGTAGCAGTGCAGGACATCCAAGGAGGAAAGAGCAGCTTCCATTAAGCTTAGAGGGGAAATCCAGAGCCAGGGAGCCCCACATTGCACTTCCCTTTCCCTACATCCTACAGAATAAATTTTGCCCATGTGAATGTAGGTCAGACATTACCCTAATTAATATTTCCCCTTGCAGACACATACCCAGGGGAGCTGTTTTTGCAAACATCTGTCCCAAAAAAATATACGTTGTATTATTTCAGGTCATCTTTCAGGATGAAAGGTGCCCGTGGACCTTGCAATGGATTTATGGCAAAATGGAAACTTTTGTATTAAAACATTATAGTGTTGCTCTTTTCATGATAAAAATGATTTGCTTTCTATTATTCTTTGCAAATATTAGACTTTGATGGGTGCTTTGGTTTGTCATGGTATGTAAATAAATACCCACTCCTCTTGTATGGAAAGAGGTTGCTGCCCTAAGGCTTGTTTTTAATTTATGCAGACAAGAGGCACGGGGAGATGGGAGGCAGAAAGAGCTAGAGGACATCTGTCGGTTTGCAAAAGAGAAACTCTGGTGAAAAATGAATTGCAAGGATGGGTTTGGAGGGAAATACAGAGAGGTCTTCCTCAGTTAGAGGATACAAGATTGGAGAGTGGGGAGCAGGGTTGGCACACAAAGGAACGAATAGAAACAAGGAACAAATAAAAACCTACAGGAAAATGAAGTGTTTGTTTAGGCCTCAAACTCCTAGGAAATAAGGAGTTCGGTGGGAATGTGTGTTGAGTTCGGAATGTCAGAATGTGAATAACGTGTCGGATTTGGCAGCAGCTTTTCTGAGGTGTCCTGGTTGTTTCCCTGCAGGTGTTTGCATATGATCACTGCTTTTGGTCTATGGATGAATCTGTCAAAGAAAAATATGCAGGTAATAATATTTACTGTGGCTTTTGTGTCTCAAAAGTGGGAATGGTCTGATTAAAATGCAGTCCTTGCTACAGGGCACAGGCCATATGGCACAGAGCGCTGTCCCCTCTATGACTGGCTGCTGTCACAAGGAAAAGGGAAATCTTAAATCATTCCAGTTTCTCTTCTCTAAAGATGACAATAGCAATGGGCACTGCCACCCCTTTGTGATATAGGGAGTGGAGAAACCCAGCACAGTGATGCTTTACTCCTATTTACAGCTTTATTTAAAATACTGCTCCAACTCCATCATTTTAAAAGCTTCAAGTCCATTTATTTCTTTTGAGGAGCATTGTTATGTGTAATTTCATGTTTTTCAATGCTGATGGGAGTTTGGCGTCACAGTAAAACTTAATAAAGGAATATTAATAAAAGCCTAATTTCATTTAAGTGTATGTGAATTCAGATGCTCTAGTGAGAATGTGTAATGTATTTAATTAAAAGGTTTTTTATGTATTATTATAACACATTTTGGTAAATAATTATGGTAAATAATAACTTTGGTGAATAATTATGGTATGGACTCCTATAATTTATTCCTTTCATACTTGTTATCCTTTAAAATCCGGGATCAGTTGAGCTTGTTAACATTTTTTTTATAAAAAATCATAAGAAAGATCAAAGACACATACACTTCTTAATTTTAATTTCTTTAACAAATAACTAGTGGATAGTAACCTATCAAGGCACTGAGAAAAATGTGACACTTTCAGCCATACAAATTACGTAGGAATATTAAATATTTTGTTTCTCAAACTAATGGTGGTGCCTATATAAATGATATTTTGGTCTGTTATACAGTGGAAGTGTAACCCCAACTGAGCCTGGCACAGCTCTTGGTGATTTTGGTGGGGAATTTAGCATGGATTTGGCTGTAAAGACAGGGACTTCTATGAGAGAAAGGAAGAGCTTAAATGAAGATTATTTGAGAGGACTTTTCAGTCCACAAAGTTCTGTCATGCCTTGTTCAGATGTTAGTTTTGCTGCTTGTAAAAGTAATTCTGAAAATAGATTGTAAGTAATTACTACCCAAATATTTTAAGCCTTTCTTCCTCTGCTTGGAAAATGATCCAAAAAGCTCAAAGTGCAATTACAAAAGAAGTGATACACCTTATTTTTTGCCAGTGTAAAATATCCTGTAAATATCTATATCTTCCACATAGTTGTGATTCCTTCTCTGCAAAAATCTCCTCGTGGTATTATTCAGTATCTTACACAGTAAAATTTTCCGGTGCTCTGCCGATTCCCTTAGATTAAAATCAACTGACTGTCATTAAAATGTCCATCTTGAGTATATTATGAGGAGGTGTCATTCCCCAGCAGATTAAATTCTGCAGTTGGTTGTGGATTCTCTGCTGATAAAACTTCTGGGAATGAACCTTGATAGGATGTTGCTTTAAGCAATCCAGGTGTATCCATGATAATCCCAGCTCCGGGCTTTTACAGCAGCATAAATCTGGAGCACATCATCTGCTCCTTCCCAGGGAGCAAACACTGGATGTGATTTACAGCAGCAGCAGGAAAACCCTCACAGCTTTTACCTAATTGTCGAAGAATCCAAATCAAGGAACAAAAACCTCCTGCTGAGTTACGATGTTGGCTTGTGTGCTCTATTTTCTAGGTCAAGATGTTGTTTTCAAGTGCCTTGGAGAGAATATTCTTCAGAATGCCTTTGAAGGCTACAACGCTTGTATCTTTGCCTATGGGCAAACAGGTGAGTCCCAGAGTAAGGGAGAAGTGATCCCTCCAAAGGTGGTGTGTTCTAGCTGGAGGCTCTTTCCACGGCTCTTGTGACTTTGTTTCGGGAGAAATGCCTTCTAACGTGGATAAGAAATGTTTTCCTCTTTTGTAACATCAGATATGAGGTGGGCAGGATGAGGAGTAAGATTTTGTTGCTGCTGGCTACCCTTACTTCTCACACTTCAGATTATAATCTCTGGCACGACCGTGATCGTCCTTGAGCTCGGAGCATCGCTCAGGTTTTCTGCGTCTGCTCAGATTTTCTGCCTCTGCAGTTAAAATAATCTCGAATTGTCATTTTAATGTCGTATTTAAAGAGTAATATGAAGAGTTTTCTCATTGTGGGTGTTAGTGGCTTGTCATCTACAGTAAGGCTGTATCTACCTAAAATATCTACCTGAAAGTTCTCCAGCACTCTCAACCAAATTTCTTGTTTTCTTTTTCCTTTTAGTTAAGAGACTTTAGCTCAGTGGTGTTTGGGTTATTTTAAAGTAGAAAACTGAACAAATGTCTTTCACTGAAATGCAAAAAAAAAAAAGAATTTAACCTCTTCTATTTCCTATCAGTATTCTGCACATCAGGAACCTTTTTTGCATGTACCCTAATCACAGCTTCCCTCACACAGGGTCTGGAAAATCCTACACAATGATGGGTACTGCTGACCAGCCCGGATTAATCCCTAGACTTTGCAGTGGACTCTTTGAAAGAGCACAGAAAGAAGAAAACGAAGAGCAGAGTTTCAAAGTGGAAGTATCCTACATGGAGATTTACAATGAGAAAGTCAGGGATCTCCTTGACCCCAAAGGGTACGGAATTTGCGTGTGAATGGCACTGTGGTATTTGTCCTACACTCTTCCTTTCCATAACCAGTTTGCCTTAATGGATCCCATCTAAAGCATTTGCCTAGGATGGCTTTTGCTGCTTCCTGATCTCAGCATCTCCTCATTATAAATCAAAATAAAGTAGCAAGACTAAAAGCTTGGAGTAAATTTACCTTTTGTGAAGTGACAGCACTGTCTGTGTCAGCTTTTTATGTGTTGTATAGCTTTTTTTGTTTGCATTCTGGCCCTTCCTCTGTGCTTCAGTGGGTATTTGGGAGACCATCCTGTCTGAGATGTGTCAGGGAGAAATGGACTTTGTGTAAATGTTGTCTTAAGTCAGTCATGTGCTTATAAATCCCTTTTTTTTCCCCCAACCAGAAGCCGTCAGTCATTAAAGGTTAGAGAACACAGTGTTTATGGCCCTTACGTAGATGGCCTATCCAAACTAGCTGTTGCTAGCTACAAGGTAAGGATCACCTTTATGAAAGGCTTGTCTTGACATCCTAAACACCAGGTGCTGTCCCTTCAGCTGGACAGAATTATTAAAATGCTCCTAATCACTAATCTTAGAGCAAGAGAGCTGTAGATTGTTGTATTGTGATCCCTGGGGAGAACAGGGCTAAGAGCAGAAACTCCCTTCATCCTGTGCTGCTCAGCAATTCTGGAAGTAATTCAGCTATTGAATGGAACAGATTTCCTCCCAGCCTTAGGATGAGTTCACACTGTCATGGGAAGGTGTTCTGTGATTAATGACAGGCCCAGGATTAGGCAGAGCCAGGCTCTCAGTGCCCCACTGTGTCACTTTTTGCCTGTCACGCTCTAGTCAGTAATTTCCCTTCCCAGTAGTACGCGCTGGAATTACGAACTGATGGTTGTTTACAAAGCAAATACTTGAGAGTGTGGCGCGAAACTTGCTTGCAGGATAGTAAATGTTTATATGTGCATTCACAAAATGCCCTGTTTTCTAAGGAGCATTAACTTACTGTGGGCAAAATGGATAAATATGGGATGGAATTCTGTCAGCTTAACCAAAACATGAAAACAGTGCACTCCCCCTACTGCAGTTTCTCCGGCCGTTCATCCACCGCTCCTTGGTGGTTCCTGCCGAGACAGGACACATTTCATGCTTTGCCTTTCCATGTTGCCCGGCAGCTTTGTGTAATCCAGAATTTGGAGTTAGTGGTCTGTGGTGGTCCTTTGTTTGACTGTTTTTTCGAGTTGTTTTAGCATCACCCAGATAGAGAAATAGAAATTTAGCCCAAGACTCTGAGGTTTTAACTATTTTACAGAATTGCTGTGAAACCCCAAAGCAGGGGAGCTGCACCTTTCTCTAGCATCACAACAGATCAAAGCACTTAATAAGCTCTTAAAATTTGGAGGAATATAATGACCTGTTCAGCGTGGTTCTGTTTAACAAACCTCTGAGCCTTCTATCAGTGTTCCACATTCTGAGACTATGACAACTGAGGCTGAAACGTGACAGGGTTTAAACATGAATTGCTATTTCCTCACTACTTTCTCTGCTTTTGAGTGTTGCTCTGTGCAGCCAGGTGCATTATTTTTGTTGATAATTCAATATCTAGGTTGAGGAGTGGGTGAAGTCATGACACTGTGGGGTTTCTAGGCTTTAACGGGAGGGGGGGTTCACTTTTATTTCTTCCTCCCTTTAATTTTTGAATTAAAAAATGGGAAGCTTAGTGAGAAAATTGCTGTCTTTGACCAAAACGAGATGATTTTTTGAGGTAGTTGAAAAGGATGGTAATGCAGATATGCTCATGGCTGTGAAAATTGTATTTAGGACATCGAGTCCTTGATGTCTGAGGGCAACAAATCTCGGACAGTGGCTGCCACCAACATGAACGAGGAGAGCAGTCGGTCCCACGCGGTCTTCAAGATCATCCTCACCCACACCCTCTATGATGTGCAATCAGGGGTAAGAAAATCCAGCTGCAAGGTCCAAATGTCAGGCTGCGATGTTTCTCTTGCTTTAATGTTTTTCACGGGAAAAGGAACGCTTCTTTGGAAGCAGCAGTTTGTAGTCCAGGCTAGAGATAAAATAGGTGAAAAACAGAAGAACACTTGAGTGTTCCTCTGGCAATTCCCTTCCTGTGGTTATTTAATGCAAGTTTGTATAAATTATCAACTTTCGGAACTGAAAAAACCACTAATTTCAAATATTTTGCATTGCATGCCACTAATACTTTTTTGTGTCTATATTAAATATCTAAAAAGCATTTAAATCTGCAAATATTTTCATTTATGTTTCCTTGTATATAAATATGCCTTGGAGGAGTGTCTGAAATACATTATGTCAATATTATTTAGTCCCTCACAGAAAATGGGGATAAACTTGAATTGAAATAAGTATCTTTAAACTGTGTTGATAGGTTCTGTGCTTGGTCAATTCTTTAATATTTTCAAAGCCTTGGAGAAATTTTGAGTGTCCACAGAGCAAATCTGAAGCTAAATATTGAATATATTAGAAAACATAATGAGCATTTGGGCTTTTTTCCTCCTAATTTCTCAGTTTCCACCGATCTTATCCACACAATTTTCCTCCATTCTTTATATGGATTTTTTTTTTCCCTTTTGCACTTCAAATCAGCATCATACTGTGCTGAATTTTTTGGTTTTTCCATAGTTTATCGTTCCAGTTTTGCTGTGGCTCTTCTGCATGCTTTTCATACCTGGTTTTTGTGTGGTCCTGCCCAGCCTGGCTGCAGAGTGGTCGCTGTGACTGCCCATCTTCTCTGCACCTTCCAGTGACCCCAGTCAGTGACAGATTTCCCTGTTCTCCCATCTGCTGGTCGTTTCAGTCCTGGCAATGGCACATTTCGTGATCACACCGTTTTTTGAGAGGTTTAGGGTGACATTTTTGAAAGCTTGTTGACTCTAATTATCCCGTTCGTTTACGGGAACGCAGCGCTTTGCACTGAGATCCTGAGGTGCTGAAGGTGCAGCTGCTGCAGAAGAGCACGATGTGAGCAAGCTGTTCTCCAAGACAGTTGGCTCTTCAGTTTCAAATGGATGTGGAAAATTCATGGGGTGTTTCAGAGTGTCGTTTTGGGTCCGAAGACATAAAAAAAAGGATTTGTGACAAAATCCGCGTTACAGGTTTAAATACCTAGGTGGGATCGTGTTCCAGGAGGCAGATGAGGATAAAGGAGACTTTGCGATTTTCATAATATGTGTAAATTATAACATGCTTCTCATCAGGTTCATTCTTAATGTCTGAAAACCAGGAGAAACCTGGTATAAAATCTGAGGATTTTGGGAGACTGTTTTCCCGACGGGATTGTGAACCCCATGTCTCTGGTTGTGGCTCCTTTGTAGTAACTCTGAATTTTTCATGGTTCAGCACTTCATTGGTGTGCCCTGTGTACATCTCCTCTGGAGATTTCTGAGACATTTGAAGATACCAGAGTACCTGACTTCACATCATCCATGGCTTCACTGTTGTTTCTGAAGCAGCAGGTAGTGAGTTAGCACAGGACACTGCTCAAATCCAGCGATTCTCAAAGGGGTTGGAACAAGAGTCCACACCAAAAATAAATGTTGTAAAATGCATCAAACAATGTAACTCGATTTAAGTGACCTAACAGTGGCTGTTCCCTGGTTCCTTCCCCAGACATCAGGTGAGAAGGTGGGAAAGCTGAGCCTGGTGGACTTGGCAGGTAGTGAAAGGGCAACTAAAACTGGTGCTGCAGGAGACAGGCTGAAAGAAGGAAGCAACATTAACAAGTAAGGCTTTGAGATGATTTATTTTCCTTTTTTCATTGCCATTTCTTGCTAAATACAACCTACTTGTAAAACAGGATGAAGCTCTTGTAGTGAATTTTCTCCTTTCCTTCTCTCCATTTCTCTTTCTGACATGCAATACTCTGAGATATGGGAATGACATCTCCATCTTTTTAAAAAGCATTTGGGTTCCTGCAACTGACACGGATTTCATTGTGAAGACCTGATTATTAAGACTGAAAACATACTGGGAAAAAAAAGGAGTGGAACTTTTGTGAAGAAAGGATGATCAAAATTATACTAGGAATTTTTTCCTCAGAGCATGTTTTTGGAGAGAAAGTCACTGTCTAAATATGCATTTGACTTATGAATATTTACCCTTGTTAATAAATGCTTGTGTTCTCTGGGCAGATCTCTCACAACTCTGGGGCTGGTTATTTCTGCTCTGGCAGATCAGGCTGCTGGCAAGAACAAGAACAAATTTGTTCCATACCGTGATTCTGTGCTCACTTGGTTACTTAAAGTAAGTTTTTTTTTTTAATCTTCTTTTTTAAAGTGAAATAAAAGAGAGGAAAGGGGGAGAAGAGTCTCATTGAATGAAATCAAAATTCTTGTGCTTTTTGCCTCGTTTTCGGGGTTTGGTGTTAACCATAATTGTCTTTGGAAAATGAGCTGGATGTTAGCCATTAGTGTCTCTGCAGACTAAATATGTTCCCTGTCTTCTGCTGACCTGCAATGGCCTAAGGATTAAGGAACTTGAAAAATAAAATTAAAAGCAGTGTGTTTTATGGGTCAGTGTAAGTACAGCTTCACACACAACCTTGGGGCTAATTTCATTTGGGTTGTTTCTGCGTGCAGCTGGGTTTTACATGCTGGTATGCTTAGCTGTGAAGATGTTGATTAAGACTATTACCTTTTCCTAATTGTCTAATTTAGTTGTTAAGATATTCTACTTCTGTCAGCAGAGTGTAATTGCAGAGCATTATCCCAGTTACAGTCTGAGGAACAGGTCAGGAGGCTTCAGAGATGGTGCTCGTGTGAAATGAGCAGTTCAATCATTTTCTGAACTGCACAGGACTCTTACTTATTTGGTCTTATTTTGGGGGGAAAAGGAGTGTATCATGATGGCACTTGGATGAAGATCTGTACAGTCTAAATGAAAAAAACCAAATTGTTAAATGTGTGATTTATATACCTCAAATTTCTTTTTTCCCCCCCTTGTGCTCTGTTTAGTTGCTATCCAGAAGCAACTAAGGATATTTATCGGTAGAAAGAAATAATCTGGGAAGAAACTGATTTTTGGCTTCACCAGCCTTTCTTTGTCCTCTTACTTTTGTAGGTGCTCTGGCTACATTTTGTTGTCTTGGCTTCCCCACCCTTTCTTAGCAATGTTTTTAGGTGTGGTTTGAATTTCACATCCCTGGGATTTAACTGCACACGAGGAAAGAAAAAGGCAAAGGGACCCGCAGGTTGTGCAGGAGTGTGGTGATAAAAAAAGAGTTTTCCTTGCAGAGATCTGAAAATGAAGTTGAATACAATGCTTAAGTAGAATAAAATCCCTAGTCATGTAACCTCTTCACACTCAAACCTTCATTTTTCTCAGTGCTGCCTTGTAGTGAACATTTTTTGTGAAATGATTTATCCCTAACAGATATGGACATCAAACAGCCACGTAAAAATCTCAATGGCACAACACAAACAGTGTCTGAGTAAAGCAAAACCTCGTAGCCCAGTGTTCTTGCACTGAGACTTTTTCAGTGTTTCAATAAGTTTTTGCCTCTCTGTGTTTACACTGAATTTTTACTCTCATTCGTAAGAAACAAGTGATTTTTTTGGCTCTCTGCAAAGATGGCAACAAAGCCACTGCACAGCTTCACTTCGCTGCGGTGTGCTCGGGGTTCCTCATGCGGCTGCAGCAGGGTGGAAACCTCCCTCATGAATTTCCAGCCTTGTTGGAATTAGTTATGCTGCTCCATTTCTAAGCAAATCCAGGGAGCAGACTGCAATTCCTGTTCAGCACCTGTCTGAGGCATTGTGGCCACGGTGCCGCCGGCCGGACGCGGCGCAGGAATGGGAGCCCACTTTTGTTCTGCCTCCTTTCAGGCAAACCCTTTTTGTGTCCAACATCCAGCCACGTTAAGTGCCAACAAAAGGGTTGGGGGCTTTTGGGTTTTTTTTTTACAAACAAGCTCTCATTGAAGCTTTGTTTTGAACGGGGGAAAATTTAAACATTTTTTTTTAATTAGAGATCAAAGGAGGGATTTGTTCGTTTAAAGAGGCCTGTTTGGAGAAGCCATGAGATGGTGGGCTTTCTTTCTCCCTGGCTTTCAACTTTTAATTATGATACCAAAGCAGACTAAATGTGTTCTAACTGCAGGAATATCTGTCATACAGTGTCTCTCCACAAATTTGGGAAAACAGTTCAGGAGACCTCAAGATCTGACACTTTTTGCTTAATTTTGTTGAAGATCTTTAGACAAAAGTACCAGGTGTCAAATACCATTGCTTGGGCAGTGGCATCAGGTTATGTGGAGGGAGCAAAATGGCTTTGTCAGTTCCGTAACTTCTTGATTTAATCAAATTGTATTGGCACAAACATCTTGTTTTCCCGTGTTAATCAGAAGTCTGATGGCAGCTATTAAAAATATAATTTCTGAGCTCTACATTTTCAGTTGGTTTTTTGGTGCTAGAGAAGACAGAGCTAGTTTATTCTTAGAAATAACTTATTTATTTCCATTCTGTCTCTCTAACATATGCAAGCCCAGCCTTGCCAGGGTCATTTACAGACTCTCTTCACTAATGAGAGGCTGATTTGCTGTTTGTCCACCTTTCTTGCTTATCATTACAGAAACTAGTGAAATCAGCACGAGGGTTTTATACATAAAACTTTATCAGACACTCCGGCATTGGGCTTGAATTGCTCCAGGAGGGACTTTGCCCAGTTTCTAATGGGTGTATTGTGGGTTCTGGTGTATCACTGTTACAGCGTTCTCAGCCACCTTTATAGCAGAGCTGCAATTCCAATAGTAAATTCATCCTGTGTTGGAGCTAATTAGTGCAACACAGGACATTCCCAAAGTGCAAACTGTTAAGGTTGGATTTGGAAGGGGAGTACCTGGCCAGCTCCCTGCCAAACTTCATCTTTTTATGCAGAACAGGGACTGCAGTTGCAGGGTGTCATTCCTAATTTTTGGCCAGGAAATCCCGTGGAATGATTCATGTGCTCCTGTTGCTCTTAAAGTTTTCAGTTAAGAAACATTTCTGTGGTACAGAGTGGACCCTCCCAAGCCATGGATTAATTTGAAGTAAACATTGGCTAATCCTTGGGTGAGAAAAGCCGCGGGGAGCTGTTCTTTGCAGATCATTTCTCTATAAATACACTTACCTGCATGTGCTGACTGTGTTGGACACTATAAATATATATATATTTACATTTCATACGAGTTCCGTGCCCTTTTGCATGACCAGAGACAGCCAAGTGCTGCCAACAGCCTGACTGCTGTCAAACTGGTTTAGGCATCACGCAGCCAAAAAGGGAGTCTTGGGGAAATACTTAAAGGGGCATTTTAATGATTGCTGGGGAAAGCTCCACGTGTGCTTTGGAATTGAAATGGTTTGACAAGCAGCTAATGCAGTCAGATTGTTCTAATGGCAATGCCTGACCTACATTTCATGGGTTATTGAAGATGAAAATTAAGAGTGCAGTTCGTCTCAGAAAGGGATATTGGGTGAAAAACAAACAAACAAAAAACCCCACCCCAAAATTCTGAACAAACAAAAGAAATCAAACAGCCAAACAGAAAAAAAAAATCTGCTGCAAAAGTCAAACCAGAATATTTTATCTTTATATATCTGTGTCTGGCCAAAATTGTAAACCGTGATCTTATGATCAATAAAAAGATTGAATCCATCCTTCCCTTCCCTTCCCTTCCCGCACCTTCCCTTCCCGCACCTTCCCTTCCCACACCTTCCCGCACCTTCCCTTCCCACACCTTCCCTCCCTCCCTCGTTTCCTTCCTTCTTTGTTTCTGTCCTTGTTTCCTCCCTTCCTTGTTTCATGCCCTTCTTCTCTCTCAAGCAAATTCCAGGAGGGTAATTTCTTACGTAACTCAGTTTTGATTTGTGAGCTGTGTCAGTGAGGGGAAGGGAAGGGCCCCATTCTGAAAGTTTATAGGAATAAAATCAGCTATATTGTTTACGAGGAGTTCTTTCAGTAATTCAGGTATTTATTGATGACATCTCTCTTCCAGTCTTTAAAATGAGATATTCTGAATTCATCACAGTTCTCCCTGAGCTCTCTCAGAAGTGTCAGAGAAGTTCAGTGCTGAAGTGTTCACATTTCTGGTTTGTAAACCTAAGCAGATGACATAGAAAGAAACCTTTGAAGCCCTTACCAGGCCCTGTAAAGCCCAAAACAGGGCCTTTTTTTCATTCCTGTTGAAACTAAAAAAGCCAAGAATATCAAAAGCCGAGAATGAAGTTCCCTAATTGAGCTTTCATAAACGAGCATTGAAAATCACGGCTTTTTCTTGACTTGCACTGTGTAAACTTTGCCACCAAACCAAAATAAAAGTGTTGGTTCTAAACATCCCCCAACCTTCCAGGACAGCCTCGGGGGCAACAGCAAGACGGCCATGGTGGCCACGGTGAGCCCAGCGGCCGACAACTACGACGAGACGCTGTCGACGCTGCGCTACGCGGACAGGGCCAAGAACATCGTCAACCACGCCGTGGTCAACGAGGACCCCAACGCCCGCATCATCCGCGAGCTCCGCGAGGAGGTGGAGAAGCTGCGGGAGCAGCTCACCAAGGCCGAGGTACAAGCTGGGAGCCTGGCAAATCCCACGAACCGCCCGGTCTCAGCCCGCTCTCCAAAAGGAATTCCATGAGGGAACGATGCAGGGTGTTCAGGGGATGCTTCCGTGTCCCTTTATATAATTTTTTTCCATCTTTCCGTTCATGCATCGTGAAACACGGGCATTCGGTGAGGTGCTGAACACCTTGATGAGCATTTTTGGTTCTGCTCTGCACAGGACATGATGTGCAGGACAGGGAGACATGGATAGTTCCAGTGAAGACTGGGTAGTTTCTAGGCAGAGCTTGCCCAATATATTTAAGAATTCAGTGTGGCCACGTCCTGTGACTTCAGTTAGTTTTCCTGCTTGTTTCCAGCTGTTGAATCTCTTACAGGCACTAGGCAATTTCTCTGTACAACTCCCTGAAGGGAGGTTGTAGCCAGGTGGGGGTTGGTCTCTTCTCCCAGGCAACCAGTGACACAGCCTTAAGCTGCACCAGGGGAAGTTTAGGCTGGACATTAGGAAAAAATTCTTCACAGAAAGAGTGAGTGAGCATTGGAATGGGCTGCCCAGGGAAGTGGTGGAGTCACCGTCCCTGGAGGTGTTTAAAAAAAGACTGGAGATGGCACTCAGTGCCATGGTTTAGTTTATAAGGTGATGTTAGGTCATAGGTTGGACTTCATGATCTCCAAGGTCTTTTCCAATCTGTCCTGTGATTGCTTCCGCAGTGAAATTTCAAGAGAAACATGGTCTAAATGTTAGAGGAAGGCCAAGAATTAGTGTAATTCTAACTTCTGTTCCCAAAGGGCCGAAGCAATGGTGATGTAATCCCTCTGGTTTGCAGCTCAGAAAAATCATGATTACAGCATTTGCATCACGAGGTATGCAGGGAATGCTGGCTGTGATACTGCAAATGACTTGTGGATTTTGGACTCTTCTCATTCGAGCTGCCTAATATTCTAAGCATCCACTGTGTGTTTATCAGTTCCTTTGAGGTATCTCAAGTCAAATATCATAATATTAAATATCAAAAAACTCCTCTAAAGTACCAACCACAGACTTAACAGCACTCTGAGAGCTGCAAGCAATCCCCATTTGTTTCATTTTTTAGCAGTACTCCCAAAATAATGGCAGCTGTCCAAAGTAATGAAGTAGCGTTTCCTAAGGATGAAATAGTAAATATTTCCTTTCCCAAGTATTCCAATCCCACCCTAGTTGCCATCCCAGTGGCATTGACAAAGAGCAGGGAAAAACCAGAGCAATTTGCTGTTAAGAGGCTGCACAGTAAAGGTCAAACCCCACATTCACAGCCTTGTGCTCCTTTCAGTTCATTACATTTGTTGCCCATCTAATTGTTCGTACAGAAATGTGCATAAATAACTTCCTGAAGTGAACAAAAGCACTGACTCACTATGACAGGTTACATTTTCAAAGCTCATTTCCAGATATAGAAGTTGCCAAGCTGAGGGTTGGGGTTTTTTTTTTACCTTTTGGTGTCAGTGTCCTTTTCTCTCCCAAACAGCCACAACAGACCGTGACAGTTGACTTTCCCCTCACAGAGTATGGAAGTATCCTCTTTTCCCCTTTTCTTTTATAATCCTTGTGTTTTGATCTCTTTTTTGTCAAAATTAATACCATGTTTTAATTTGTCTGTGCCAAGGCCACCAGCTTGTCCTTCCTGAGCTGGGAATTCACCTGCTTCCAGCAGAGAAGCAGCCTGTGGGTCTGGGGTCAGGCTGGGCCTGTTTCTTTGGGGTTTATTTGGGCATTTCAGGGAATGAGGAGAGTTATCCAGGCCACTGTATAGCTGAAATGTGTGAAAATGTTCACTAATTGTCCAAAGAAATGGGCAAATTAAACCTTGAGAGTATCTGGGCTTCATCATTCTGCCCTGCTCGGTAGTGTCCACCCCTTTGCACTGGCCATGTTTTTTCTGGCATAATGAATTTTTGGTTGGGAAATTGCCTTGGCTTCACTTTCCTTCCTGTGTGGAATTCATAGAATCATGGAGTAGTTTTGGGTTGGATGGGACCTTAAAGCTCATCCAGTGCCACCCCCTGCCATGGGCAGGGACACCTTCCACCATCCCAGGTTGCTCCCAGCCCCGTCCAACCTGGCCTTGGACACTTCCAGGGATCCAGGGGCAGGCACAGCTTCTCTGAGCAACCTGTGCCAGGGCCTCATCACCCTCACAGCCAGGAATTCCTTCCCAATATCCCATCTATCCCTGCCCTCTGGCAGTGGGAAGCCATTCCCCCTTGTCCCTCCAGACACTTGTCCAAAGTCCTCCCTTTTACCCTGTATTTAGGTATTTAAAGCAGAAAAAGCCCACACAGGACACATCTGCTGACAGTTCCTAGACTGTTGTGTCTTGAGGCAGAGGAAACTCCTGTCTTAAAACAGGATTTTCCAACCCTGGCGCTTGCTCCTTTTCTTGAAGGAACTGCGGTGTAATGAGGCCACTCTTTGATCTGGGTTCCTGTGAGGAGTTTTGGGTTTGTGGTAAGGGAATGTCTGATGGAGAACGATCCTCCCATTGTTTACTTGGCATTGCACAAATGCCAACCAGCCAAACCCATTTTCCTCGTTAGCAGTAATGAAGTAATGATACGAGGAAGTCCCCAGGCTTTTTGATCAAGGTTAGTAGAGGAGGAAATGCCCGTATGGAGATGGAAGTTTAAAAATCATAGAATGGTTTGAGTTGGAAGGGACCTTTTAAAGCTCTCCTGGACCAACACCCTGCCATGGGCAGGGACACCTTCCACTACCCCAGGCTGCTCCAGACCCCATCCAACCTGGCCTTGGATACTTCCAGGGATGGGGGGATGCTGATTCCCTGTCAGTTTTTGGGGTGTCTGATGGGTGGCTGTGGGGGTACCTTCTTATTCTTAAATTAGTCCTTGTTTGGAACATGGGCCTTTGAATATTTCACGAGACAGAATTAGAGCTGTGGCAAATGAGCAAGAAAATGGGATTTCAGTGTCCAGAAGTACATTGTAAAGCTTCCTTTGATACTCCTTCTGCAAACTGCATGTAGAAATGCAGAGGTGCATAACCAGGAGCCCTGCATTCTTCCTACGGAAAAAATACTGCACGCATTAGGCCATACAAAAATGAACAATAAAAATATTGTGGTGGCATGGCAGCTTACTGAGATGTGAGGTGTCATTTTGAGGGTTTGACAGCTGAGGGGGCATGGAGCAGCAGGATCTTTAAAAACAAAACTGGTTTTGATATGAGTCACTTGGGATGTCAAAATCAGATTGGTTTGTGTGTATCTTTGTGCAAATCTGCCAGTATCATGTAATTGGTTTGTGTTGGAGCACATAAACTCCACGTTCACATCTGTACTTGAAACTAATTAAAAGAACTTTTTGGTGGCTTCTGCCTTTACGTGCAGTGTGTGTTTTAAAGACCCCTTTACTTACTGCTAAGTGTGCCTTGCAAAATGAGTCGTGTTGCCTTTATTGCCCCATCTGTGTGGCTGCAGAGGGAAAGAACACAAAGCACAACAATCTTCTCTTGTTTCATTTGCTTTTATTCCTGCAGGCTATGAAATCACCAGAGTTAAAAGAACGATTGGAGGAATCGGAAAAGTTGATTCAGGAGATGACCGTGACCTGGGAAGAAAAATTACGAAAAACTGAGGAGATAGCTCAGGTTTGCTGCTTTCCTTCCTCCTCCCTGCCCCCTTTTTTATGAAAAATAGGTTTGTTTTCTTTGTCTGTCGGTTCATAGAGGTTGTCTGAGTCTCTCCCCACATTTATGGGTAAGTAGGTCAAGCTGCTGCCCCTTTGAAAAGCTTCACTTAATTCCTGTGAGGGATGGGTGCCTCCCAGATTACCACTCTAGTGACAGTAATAAATTGTCACTCTATGCAAATGGAGAAGTTATTTAAAAAAAAAAAATTAATAATCCACAGATGAGAGGATTACGGGGATTTTTATATTCTTCAGGCAGTAAAACTGTTTGTGATGAGGGAGGGGAGCATTGAGAGCAGTCAGTGCAAGGTTATGGACTGAGTGCCTCAATGCACCAGGCAAAGGGCATTCAGAATGATAAAAAGTAGAGCTGTCGAGGATCTCTGTGTGTTTTAATAGCTCCTAAACTGACGTTTAGGGCCTCAGACCATAACTGGAGACGATTACATTGGGAAAATGCTGCAGGTCACCGCGGTTATTGCATGACACTCCTTGGTTCTTCCCACACAAATGCTGATGTATTTATCTGCAGAGGGGAGCTTTGGAGGGGAAGGGCTGTTGGGAGGTGGTGAATAGTGTGTAATAAATAAGGGGAGAACGGAGCCTCTGGTACAAAGCCCTCTTGTAGATGCCACAATCAGAATAGACTGTGTTGACTTTGGTTTTAAAGATCCATTGTGAGAAGTGCTGCCTGTGACTACGAGGGCTTCCTGCCTTTCAGTGCAATTCCTCCCTGTGTATAAGGGTAAGAAAAAAATAAAATAAAAAGTAATAATAGTAAAAAAAAAATCCTGCTCTTACCCTACACAATGGTTTCTAGGCTTTGAGTGTGTGAGGACGTTGAAAAGCTCGAGTGATGTGCTCAGCTCTTCAGACTAAATGTGCCTTGATGTTTGCACGTTGCTGCCTTAGCTCCCTTCCTCTCTGACTCTAAATTCCCAGCCTGGTAGGATGTTTCTGAGCTGGGAGTTTCATGAGCCTTGAAAAAGGGATATTTTATTCCAGAGGAGGGATAAAGAGAAGTGTTTGTGCAGCACAGGCTGTTTCAGGACTGCCTGGAAGCCAGTGGAAGCCACTCTGTCACTCCCCTCCTCACCTGGACAGGGGAGAAGAGATGTAGCAGAAGGTTTCTGGGTCGAGATGAGGATGGGGAGAGATCAATCAGCAATTACTGTCACGGGCAAAACTGATTCGACTTGGGAAAATGTGTTTGATTAGTTACCAATCAGATCAGAGTAGGGTAATGAGAAAGAAAAACTGAATCTTTAAACACCTTCTCCCCACTTCTCCTTTCTTCCCAGGCTCAACTTCGCTCCAAGTTTTCCATCTCCTACCCCCAGGCGGGACAGGGAGATAGGGAAAGGGGGCTGTGATCTGTTCTCCACACAATGTCTTTGCTGCTTTTCCCTCCTCAAGGGAAGGACTCCTCACTCCTCCCCTGCTCCAGCTCCCCTCCCGTGGGAGCCAGGCCTCCACAGACGTTCTCAGCATGGATCCCTTCTGTGGGCTGCAGTTCTTCAGGAACTGCTCCAGTGCGGGTCCTTTTGCACAGGGTCAGTCCTCCAGGCAGAGGCTGATCCATGTGGATCCCCCATGGGGTCACAAGTCCTGCCAGGACCTTGCTCCAGTGTGGGCTCCTCTCTCCATGGGGACACAGGTCCTGCCAGGACCCTGCTCCAGCGTGGGCTTCTCCCTCCACAGGGACACAGGTCCTGCCAGGACCCTGCTCCAGCGTGGGCTTCTCCCTCCACAGGGACACAGGTCCTGCCAGGACCCTGCTCCAGCGTGGGCTCCTCTCTCCACAGGGGCACAGGTCACTACCAAAACCTGGCCATGCAAACCCAATACTGCAGATTTAGGCAGGTCCAAGGCTGAAGACTTTTCTCTCAGGTCTCATCAAGTGATTTATTTCTGGCCCACGCCCACCAACATCTGTCTGTCCAATCGTGTCAGGGTAGGCAGGGAGGATGGAGGGATAGCTGTAAATCCTGGAGGAAAGGATGATTCCTGATAAAGAGCAAGGACCATGGAAGAGGCATCAATAAGGGTTCAAAGCCTTAAACACCAGCCACACAAACAGGCAGTTTTTCACATTTTCAGTGAGCGTTTGACATACTTCTAATGTTTAGGTCAATGTTTAAGTTAATTAACATCAAGTCTTGAGAAAAAATTAACAGGAACTGGCTCGTTTTCTCTCAGTTAATCCTATGAGATTCACATTGTGGCCTGAGTTCTCCTTAGGGCAACACGTTCTTTATCTCTGTAGATAATAAGGATTTTTGTGAACATCAGAGCCTGGCACTGGTGATCGGAAGAGAGATCTTTGACATCACGCTGCAGTTTCTCCTCTGTCCTTTGTTTTCTCTCTCTCTCTCACACACACATGACTTTTCCTTACAAGGACATTATGTTGGGTTTGTAAGCGTGTGGGGAGACAGGGAACAGAAAATCAAGAGCAAGTTGTGCTATTCTTTGCAATTTTGATCTTGATTAGAGCTGATACAACTCCGCTGCTGAGCAGAGAATGATACTGAATATTGCGGCATACTCAATTTTTAAATATGAAGCACACTGATAGGTAAAGATAAACATTCCAGCATTATTCCTTCATGATCTAATTTGGTATTTTTAAAAGTCTCAGCAGCACAGGGAAAGCACTGTAGGTCTCTTGTGTGTTTTTTTTACTTATTAGTTTCACCCTCTCCTGTTTCTGCTTCCCTCAGTAATCCTGTGAGAACCCTCCCATATTTATTTCTAATGTTTTTTTGTGCTGTTGTGGACAGTGAGTTTCACTTCAGTTTCTTTCTGATCCTGGGAACAATCCTCAACTTTTCTGTCCTAGTGGGGCTTTTTTTGTAGAAGAATCCCTTTCTGTTCCTAAGTCAGAGATGTTTAATGTTCCTCTTTCACTGCTGTGGTCTCACCCAAACATTTCCCTTTGAGAGATGTACATTTTTGCACAGTAATGCTTTGTTGGGCATTTCTATGAAGTCTTTTGACAAGAACAAAGCACCATCCAAAACGCTGCTATTCTTGTTCAGCAGGAAGTGTTCTTTGCATTGCTTAAATAGCAGGTCGCCAGTTTTTTGTCATTTTGATTGCTCTGGAACAAAGGATAGACATGGAGCTTGGCTTGGCAGGGATTTAACTTAACTTGTTGCTTCTTAGCTCGAAAGGGAGAATAAAGGGCTCTAGAGATGGCTTTGTGGTAGCGTTTTGCTGTTCCAGTGAGGTCATGGAGAAGCTCCGCAGTGCTGCAGGAGGCTGCTCCCGGCTGCTTGCATTTCCTACTGGGAATGTGGGGCTGTGTGGGACCAAAGCACGGAGCCCTCCAAGACCAGAGGGGCGAGGACGGGAGAAATCACAGGAATCCCTGATCAAAGCTTGGTAGACCCAAGGCTTTTGTGCCTCACCTGTTGCAGAAGGAAGAGTTTCTAGAAGTATCAATCCATCATTTTTGTCGGACGGGAATGGATTTACGAAGGGTTGTGCATCAATCAGCTGAATTTTGATGGCTGCTCTCTTCCAGGAGCGTCAGAAACAGCTGGAAAGCCTTGGCATATCCCTGCAGTCCTCTGGAATAAAAGTTGGGGATAATAAGTGCTTCCTGGTTAATTTGAATGCAGATCCAGCTCTCAATGAACTCCTGGTGTACTATTTAAAGGTAAAAATATATCTTTATATATACAATTTTTTTAATGTCCGAAGTGGGCCTCTAATTCAGTTGGCAGAGGTGTACTTGGAGGGTTTTATAGAACTGTATATCTAAAAATACTAAAATTTATATGAGTACAAACTTCTTATTTCATACGTAATTCACCGTAGCAGAGGAAAAGTTTGGGGATTTGATGTTTTTGTTTGTTTTGGTTTTCTTTGGGTTTTTTTTAAAAGCAATTAGGACATGTTCTTTTTGAGAAGCTGTCTCCTGTTCTGGGATGAGGTTTTTTTGTTGGTTGGGGGTTTTTTCTGCCAACTTTCACAAGCTTTTACCCATGAAATTGTTTTATGTGAAGGTTGGACATATCAGTAGTCAGCTTCTCCATGTGTAGTCCAAATTCTGGCTGCTGTCTTCAGTTGATGAAATGCATTTTTAATCCTCTTCGTGCAACTTGCCAGGAGTGAAAAACAAGTTCTGTTCTGCCTCAGCACTTCTGATGTGCAGTCCCTGTTTCTGATATTAACCATCAAACACATGATGAGACTTTTGAAGTCCATGCTGAAATATTTGGGCAGTTTATTGTGGTTTTTGCAAATTGTAGATGGAGGAGAAACGAGGTACAACCATTTTAAAGTCACATTTTGGGGTGCAAGTTCTAAAAATTTTGCAGTGAACGTCAGCGGTTTGAGCTTCACATTAAATCATTCTCTTCCCTTTGAAGTGGGGTAGTAACTCTCAAAACAGCCACGAAATCAGCAATTAGGCTGAAAGATGGTTTTGGTTTAGTCACTTTTAGGAAATACACGATCCTCTTTTATATCAGCCATCGTAGCTCTGCCATATCTCAATAAAAACAAGGGAAGGAACTTTTGCTGTGTTGTATCTGCTAAAAAAAACATTAAAAAGGAGAAAAGAGCTGAGGTTTTGGGAGAGGTTGACTCTTTCCCAGACAACTTGCACGTAAAAGTCCAGAGTGTGACTCAGCTGCTAAATCACTGACAGATACTGGGACAGATCCCACTTCTCCCAGTGGTCACTGGGAGCAAGGACAAGAGAAGGCAAAGCCTTGGCCCGTCAGTGGCAGCAGGGAAAGTCGCAGGTGTTTTCCTTTTCTAGGGAAAACTCCTCGGGGTAGATTTTGTCTCCTTCAATTAGCCTTCGTTATTTTTTTAGTAACTCAGATTTGTCTTGCTGCTGGGGAATTTTGGTGTAAAAATCCCCGTGCTTTGAAATTATTTTGATAAAATTACCTGGAGCTGTTTATCCTAAAATCCTGAGATTTAACTCTCCGTTTCTCAGAGTATTTGCCCACGTTCTCCCTGAGCTGTGTGTGCACCAGGTCCTTCAAGTACTGAAGAACAACCTGAACTGACCTGTCTAAACTGTTATCTCTGTTCCTCAAAAATTGCTTGAAGATGCCTAAAAAAGAGATTTCTGTCCCAAAAGGGGGATCCAGCCCTGGCAGTGGTGGAGTCCCCATCCCTGGAAGGATTGAAAAGCCGTGTGGATGTGGCACTTGGGGACATGGCTCAGTGGTGGCCTTGGTGGTGCTGGGGGATGTTTGGATGGTCTCAAAGTGGTTTTTCCAAGCTCAGAATTTTATGTGTGGGGGTGATCTTTCATCTGCCAAATCCCCCATGCCTTGAGTACTCCAGGAATTTCCCGAGCTGTTGCTGATCTAGGTGGAACCTCCATAATCACCATGGATCTGCCACTGTGAACCTTCCTTAACTCCTTCTTGAACTCCTTTATTTCTTTGGCTTCTACAACATCCCAAGGCACTGAATTCCTGCATTAAATTATAAAAACCTCTTCGTTTTCAGATTCAACTGTTGCCTGTAAACTTTCCTGAGTGCTGCCTGCTTGTTCTTGTAGGACGAAGTGTTGATTTGCTTCTCTTTTTCCCTCTGAGGGAAGTATTGAACAGCTCTGAAATTTTGGGACCAGATGACACAGCACATCCAGAAGGAGGATGGGTGAATTAGACCCAGTGAACCTCTGCAATCCGTTGTTAACATCTGAATTAATTTTTCCCCAGGAACACACGTTAATAGGCTCAGACAACTCTCAAGATATCCAGCTGTGTGGAATGGGAATTCTTCCTGAGCACTGCATCATAGACATCACCCCGGAAGGCCAGGTTATGCTGACCCCTCAAAAAAACACCAGGTAAAGGAATAAAATGCAGTCACAGCTGTTTAATAGTTGCCATTTTATCTAGTATTTTTGGGTTAATGGTGCACAAAGATACTCGGGAAATAAACTTCTCTATCTACTTCGTAGTAAGAAAAATTCTGCTTCTTGGATGCTGCTTTTACATTTTAATTGTCACCTGCCCCTCTGTCAACTCGTCTTTCATTCCAGTGAGATTTCTCTCAGAGAGGGTGTTTGTAGCCCAGATTTTCAAAGAGAAGATGAGTAAATTGCATGTGCTTTCAGCAAGTAGCTACTCACTGATTTGCAGCTGTGTACATGTAACTCTATCAAAATTTGAATTAATTTTCTAGGAAATCTGTTGATATGCAAAGAGCTGCTGAAGCATTTGTTGCTTTATTCAATTAAGTAGCACTGCTTGAGAAGCAGCTGGCATATTGAAATTGATCACAAAATGACATGCAGTGTCAGCATCTGCAATAAGTTATTGTTAATACACAAAATTCAAACTTTTCACATTTACGCTGATTTGTGGCTGATCCTGCTTGGAGCAGATTGGACTGGGTGGCAGCCTGATATTCCCTTCAAACTTGAGTTATGCCATGATCCTATTTTCAGACTTAATCTGACTCCGAAATAAAAGTAGTATGTGATTATTTTAATTAGTGTCTTTAGGCTATTTACGTAGCAAAGGTGTCTATTGCCTTATTCAAATATTTGTGTTTTGTGTCTGTGCTTCAGAGTAGTGTGAAAATGGTTTTTTTCTAGTGGCCTTTTTTTTTCAGGCTGCTCCTTTTTAAGCTTTAATTTTACTCCCCAGACCCAGCTGTAGTAATATCTATCTAAATGTACTGAACTTCATGAGCTTAGGAGGTCAAAGGAAGCTGAATTTGAGGTGTGTATGAAACAGCGCTGGGTAGATCAGCGAACTTTCTGGGAATATTTTGCCTGTTTGCAGGCCATAAATCTCTTCTCCTACCTTTACTTGTTCCAGTAATGACGGTAATACTGGGAGGGGGAAAGTAAAGCTTTATAGAAATGCGTTTATTTTAGATTTTTGGCTTTTCACAGGACATTTGTAAATGGCTCTGCTGTCGTGTGTCCCATCCAGCTCCATCATGGAGACAGAATCCTGTGGGGAAACAACCACTTCTTCAGGTAACAAAAGTTATTAAAGGAGTTGTAAGCTGCTGTTTTGGCTTAAGGTATGAGGAGAGATGGGGATTATACAAGCACTGCTGATGTTGGACTGGTTTTTAATGCTAAATGTTGTAACAGGGTCACTGTGCTCCCTGCCATATCTGTCCCCTTCCTGTATCAGACAGGATCACCGGTAGATGTTTTCTGTGCAAGACTGTACTTTGAAACCCTCTGAAATACCTCAAAGATCAGTGGATTTGAATGATAATCTAAAATTTCATTGCTTTCTTTTATGCTTAAAAGGAGAACCCACATAAAAAAGTGAGATATCATTTCATTATTGCCCCTAAATTACTTGGATGTGGAATGACTAAAAAGTGTCATGATTATCTAAACTGTATTATTGGGAGTATCAGGTACTTAATTATGAGAATGTAGGATGGATTAGTTCGTTTACCTGCTGCTCCTGTTTTTGCCCTGAGGAAAATTACACCCACAGGAGATCAATAAAATTTGAAAGGGAAAAAAAAAATCTTCTGATTTGGAGGCTCTACTGAATTTTAACAATATTTGAAAGCAACCCTGTGTTTCAGAGCTGAGCAATTAACAGTTCTCTAAAAATTTTCCTCTTAATTAAAGGCTGAATTTGCCAAAGAAGAAAAAGAAGGCAGATCATGAGGACGAAGAGCGGGACAACTCCATGAAGTGCAGCAACAGTGTGGAGCAGCTGGATGTGGATGGAGACAATTCCAGTGAAGTGTCCAGTGAGATTAACTTCAGCTACGAATATGCCCAGATGGAAGTCACCATGAAGGCTCTTGGTAGTAATGGTAAGGAGCCACAAAAATTATTGGGAATATGTGCAAAACATGAGGATAACTGTGGACTTTTTCCCTTAGAAGTTCCTTTTGGAGAATTTTTCTTGTGAATGGCTCAACACGGCTGTTTTTGTGCTTGAGGAGGGAAAAATCACCATGGCAGACTGTTTGGTTTGGCAGTTCCTGCTGAGGGAAAAGCCAAAACTGGAATGCTGCGGGAACTGCAGTCTCAAATCAAAGTGTTTTCACTCAGCTGTTTATTTTTCTTGTGTTGTGTCTCGCTCAGGCATTAACTGCAGTGATTGCTGTCTCTGAAACCGTGTTTTTGAGTTTTTCTGGTCTTATGTAGCTGTCCCAGAATGACATTATTTTGGGAAACAGGAGGGTTGTTTTTTATTTTTTTATTGCTTGGGCTTTCCCTTTTCTTAATTCTCTTAAGTCATCTGCCCTGGAAATGTTTGGTTTTGCTCCAGAATTCAGCAGCACTTTTTAAATGCACATTGCAACAAAAATAGAGTCTTTCTCTTTTTACCTGTTAACTGTGCTCACACCACACATCCAGGCTGCTCCTCGGCACGGATTCCACTGTAGTACTTCCTTTGTTTTCCAATTCTGCCTAGACCCAATGCAGTCCATCCTGCAAAGCCTGGAGCAGCAGCACGAGGAGGAGAAGAGATCAGCTCTGGAGAGGCAGAGGCTGATGTACGAGCACGAGCTGGAGCAGCTGCGGCGGCGGCTCTCTCCTGAGAAGCAGCATTTCCGCAGCATGGACAGGTTCTCCTTCCACTCCCCCAGTGCCCAGCAGCGCCTCAGGCAGTGGGCAGAGGAGAGGTGGGTAACCCACGGTGACCATCGTGGGGGTTCCATCGAGTTTCTGCAGTGAATTTGGCAGGATTCTGGTCGCGTTGCAATTGCGGTGAATTTCTGCGAGGAGTCGTGGTGGGGCTTGGGGAGGACACGGCCAAAATATTTATCTGAGAATCACAGAGTGATAGAACAGGCTGGGCTGGAAGGGACCTCAAAGACCATCCAGTTCCACCCCCTGCCATGGGGAGGACACATTCCACTATCCCAGGTTGCTCCAAGCCCTGTCCAACCTGGGCTTGAACACCTCCAGAATAACCAGACCTGAAATGGCAGAAAATATGAGAAATAACGAGTTCCTGCTTTGTTATTAAGGAGAAGCTCTATCCTGCTCAGCAGCAAATTTAACTAAAGATGAAATTTTGAGGCTCCCGTATGAATTTGTTCTTTCATGGGTCATGCATGACTCAGCTGCTGGAAGGTTGTTTTTCCTCTTGGCTCAGATCCATCTGTCTGACCTGGGCAGGTCCTGGCAACCAGAAGAGTGCAAAGAGAAAAAGGGAGTAAGAGGATGATACAAAGAATTTTAATCCAGAACACTGCAAAAAACCATTTAATAACCAGAGGGGTCAGTGTCCACTTTACCTCTTCCTTGGATGATGGCACTGAGTTTATTTACTTCAGCCCCTAAACGATCTTTTCTACTATTGCTGCCAAAAAGAGCAGCTGCAGGAGGAAGACGAAACCCTAAATAAATGAGTGTGGTGAAGACATCGTCATGAAAAACACAAATCTAATATATATGGCTAGAGAGGCAACTTTGGAAGTAAAAAATATTTCAGTCAGTCTGACAAGGTGTTGTTAGCTGTGCGCCTGGGATGTTTTGTGGCACCAGATTCCTGGGCTGCACAGTTGACCCTGTCTCTCACACTTGCCAGGAAGGCCAGTGAGCAAGTGGGTGATGTCTGAAGAAACCTTTCTCTGTAACCTGGAACATCCACGTCTGTGGTGGGAAAGCTCTGGAATGAGCCACACAGTAGCTGCCTGTTCAGCAGATGCATGGAGAAGTCTCCAAAGCCAGCAGCACCCTGATTTTCATGCTGCTGAATTCATGCAGAGAGTTTTTCTTTCCCAGTTGAAATGTGATTTCATGCACCTGGTTTTTGTGTTAAAAAAGATAAAATTATTTTGGTGGGAAGGGACCTGAAAGCCACCCCCTGCCGTGGGCAGGGACACCTTCCACTATCCCAGGTTGCTCCAAGCCCCGTCCAGCCTGGCCTTGGACTCTTCCAGGGATTCAGGGGCAGCCACAGCTTCTCTGGGAGCCTCCACCATGCTCACAGGGAACAATTCCTTCCCAATGTCCCATCCATCCCTCCCCTCTGGCAGTGGGAAGCCATTCCCTGTGTCCTGTCCCTCCGTCCCTTGTCCCAAGTCCCTCTCCAGCTCTCCTGGAGCCCCTTTAGGCCCTGGAAGGGGCTCTGAGCTCTCCCTGGATCCTTTTCTTCTCTGGGTGGGCACCCCCAGCTCTCCCAGCCTGGCTCCAGAGCAGAGGGGCTCCAGCCCTGGGAGCAGCTCCATGGCTTCCTCTGGACTCTCTCCACATCCTCCTTTTGCTGGGAGCCCCAGAGCTGGACCCAAGGAGTGCAGGGCAGTGCCCAAACCTTTGCACAAGTTCTGGTGAAGGTGGTTGAATTCCCCCATGAGGTCCAGGACTCGTGAGTGTGAGGTTGCTCCTGGGTGTCTCATCTGTCCAGTATTTGTCGCAGCCCCCATTATGTCACCTGTCCCTTCCCTCCCTTCCATCCTCACCCACAAGCTCTCAGTTGCCTCCTCATCCATTTGTTTTGCTTTCAGTACATAAACCTCGCTGTTTTCCTGTCTTCCCTTCCCAATCCCCTTCTTTCAGAGAAGAAATGCTGACCCACAGCCTGAGGAAGCTGCGAGAGCAGATTGTTAAAGCCAATTTGTACGTGAGGGAAGCCAATTTTATCGGAGAGGAGCTGGACAAGAGGACAGAGTACAAAGTGACCCTCCAGATCCCAGCCTCAAGCCTTAATGCCAACAGCAAGGTACAGTCACCCTGACTGAATTAAATGGTTGTTCAGTAAGTTTGTCCCTCAATGTTCAGATTTCTTTTGCTCTGACTGTAACAGTTAAGACAGTTTTCCACTAATGTGCATTAAATTAATGACTCTGCTACATCCTTACCTTATTTTATACCGTGAAAATCCTATAATGTGCCATAAAAGATCAATGTTTTGGTGCAAGACCTTTCCCCTGGTGTTGAAGTTCACACTTGCTGCTGTTGCAGAGTGACAAAGTCTCTGCAGGTTGGGTAACATCTATTTCAGGTATTTACCATCCCTTTGTGGACATTTGACTTTGCATCATCCCAGTGAGCTGTGAAACCTCTGCCATCCCCACTGCGGACAGAGGAACTGGAGCAGAGAGGATTTGGATTATTTGTTCCCAGGCATCTCAGAAATTTTGGAAGGAGGGAGCTGAACCCAGACTTCCATGTCTCAGGCTGGCTGCCTAAGCTGGTGTTATTCCTGTCCTTGGAGCCAGCTCAGTGTTTTGGTGATACTCAGACTGTCCTTAGTACAGTAGATGGATTTTATTCCAGGATTATAATTTTTATCAGTTGTTTTAGAAGTTTTTCTCACAGTCTTTTGGGGAAGACGCATCCAGAAACAGGACGATAAAGGGGGTTAAGTGTCTGCACTAGTTGAAAGTTGCAGTCAGTAGTAATGTTAGCTGGAGCTCCAGCCTGCTGTAACTTGAGGATATTTGTGAAATGTTTAAATGTTCCCATTTCTAACACTTACGCAAGGTGAAAATCCACGGAAACCAGTGCCTGTAGCTGTGATTAGACTTCCCAGTTAAACTGAACACCAATACACTGTGACAGCTGAACTCAGAGCCTGTCACGCTTGGATTTGGCTGCTCAAGCCAGAATAAAAGAAAGAACAGACTTTTCCCAAAGATATTCTCAAGTTTGTGTTAGTTCTAAGCTCTTTTTTCACTGTTGTGACACGAATTCCTTCTTGGTACCCCGTTAATTGTTTCGCAGAGAGGTGCAATTCTCAGCGAGCCTGCTATCCAGGTGAGGAGGAAAGGGAAAGGCAAACAGATCTGGTCGCTGGAAAAACTGGAGAATCGACTGGTGGATATGAGGGACCTTTACCAGGAGTGGAAAGACTGTGAGGAAGACAATCCAGTAAGTAAAAAATACTCCTGTAATTACATTCCTGTTACATTTTCAGGAGGATTGTTGGGTGGAGGTGGGGAGGGAATATGCAAAGAGCTGAGTTTTCCTGAGGTTTTGCTTTTCCTAGTACTGAATTGATCCTGGGCATTTCATTAACCCTTATCTTGTCACTCTGATCCCTGCTTGCATGCACAGCTTGGTGAGGGAATGGAGCACACAATAGGAGGCAGCAGGTAACACAACAGCAGTTAATGTTCAGGAATCTGGCAAAGTTAAGGAGAACTTGCTCGGGACAGGCCTTATCTGAAACAAAATTCATTTCTATTCTTCTTGTGATCTAATCTGGCCTCCTGCCTGAGTCCCTTTTTCTTCCACTGGGCTGGTTGTGCAACACTTCCAAAAGCGTTTCCTGGAAGGTTTGGTTTCCTGACGTGACTCTGGGGTTGCTTGCAGGTGATGAGAGCTTATTTCAGGAGAGCTGATCCCTTCTATGATGAGCAGGAAAACCACAGCCTTATTGGAGTAGCCAATGTTTTCCTTGAGTGCCTGTTCTATGATGTGAAGCTTCAATATGCTGTTCCAATCATCAATCAGAAGGGAGAGGTTTGTCTTTCTTCCATAATCTGTCCTTACTCAACTGTTTAATTACAGCCTGTGGGTCTTATTACCAGGACAGAGTAGATAATTTCCAGTTTCACCTGCACAAATTCTTTGCTGGCAGTGTGGAATTGTGCAAATCCCGTAACACTTTACTGGAGTTTTCAGGCAGCTCTGAATCCCAGCACGGTGATTGTGAAAGGAGAAAGCTTTCTGAGCACCTTTCTGAGGGAAATAGCCCAAAATAAGTACTTAGGATGAGCTATAGCTCCACTGCTTTCACTGCCTGCCGTCAAGAATAGATTCTTAAATATATTCTGTAAGAGCAACTTCGAAGGCAGCAGAGCACACCAGGCAACATTCTCCATGCTCTGCATCAAGTGTGCGCTTTGCAGACTCTCCAGAGACTGGTTTGAGGGTGAGATTGTTCCCTGAGCCACCCCAGTGGCTGATTTCTTCATGGTTTTTGCAACAAAGGCTCTTCGATTCTTGTTCCGAAGCGTTCTTCATGTGGTGGAGCAATTGCAGAGTGCAAGAGCGGTGCAAAAAGGAATAAAATGTTGGCTGCTTACAGACTGGGAGGGGATGGACCTGTCACTGTTTTCTGGCACACAAATAATTCTGACTCCTGTCCTGCCAGGTTTCAGGCCGTCTCCACGTCGAAGTTGTTCGAGTGAGCGGGGAAATCGATGACAGGCTGGTGGGAGGTGAGGACAGTCCTGACTATTCAAATGAAAATGACGTCCAGGAGAGAAAACTTGTCTGCAGGGTGAGTTCCAGATGTATCCCAACCTCTGAGCAACCTCTTCTCTTCCCATCCTGAGTCAAATCCTTGGCTTCTGGGCATCGGATGTCTCTTTGTAACCTCATTTTGTTTCTGAAATGGCTGAAATAACACAAGATAATTAAGTGGGGTTTGTTCCCTTCATTAATTGCATTTATATGCCAAAGGCTCACCCCAGGAAGTTTAGTGGACTCTTGGAAGCCAGGGAAGATCTGTGTGTTAGGATTGGCATTGCAATATCTAATCCAAAAAGAGTCACAGAATCTGATGAACTCCCATCATTCTAGGACTCATTATCTCTTAATATTTCTTTTTTTCTCAGTATTTCTTTCTCTAAATAGTAAACATCTTGTAAAATATGTACAGTGTGTTTATTACTGTTAGTAATAAAAGGAAAATTAGTAGGAAGTATTTACTAACAGTTCTGTGCTGCAGTAAAACTACAAGCTACAGGTAAGAAAAGAGAGAGGCAAAAAGCATTAGAGGGAGTGGTCGCCAGCCTTGCTGACTTCTGGACAATATGAACAATTTGGAAGAAATTGTGCCTTTTCCCCCCACTTTTTATCCTGTGCCATAGAGCTCCGTTGCTTGCAAGCAGGATGGGGCATTTTGGCAGAAAAAATTCCTGCCAGTCTTGAGGATGATGCTGCAGAAGTCTGACTCATTTGGTCTTAATTTGACAAATGGAGAATAAAAGTTTATTAAATATATGGTGAATATGATGGCTTTGTTTAGATCTGAATGAGAATTGACAAGCTTTTGCTTCTATTTGGCCTTGATTTGATGAGGGGACAGGCTGTTTTTGCGTTCTTTGGGTTGATTTTGGGTTATTTCCAGTATCACAGAGTGAGGACAGGTAGTGTCTTAAACCAGGGATTTTTGGAGAATAAAGGAGCCCCTGGAAGTATGAGATTTTTATTGGATTCCTCTTCAGTTGCAATGAGTTTGGTGCATTTCACCGTTAAAAATGTTAACTCCCAGGAAATATGAGCCTGGTGACATCTAGTGATTGTGCTCAGCTGCTGCACTCCAAATATTGTCTCCAATGGGTATCAGTGCAGGAATTTTATTTTCTAAGTTGTTTTTGGTTTGCTGCTCTTATTTTTTTGTCATCCTTTGCAGTGGAGCATTGTCCTACCGGGAGGTGTTTTTAATTCCGTGCCTGATGAAGAAGTGCTTTTCTTTTGTTTCTCACCTCTTCTCTAGATTAAAATACTTCAAGCTACGGGTCTGCCACAGCACCTGTCCAACTTTGTGTTCTGCAAATACACGTTCTGGGATCAAGTGGAGCCAGTTATTGTTGCGCCCGAGGTGGATCCTTCCCAGTCCTCCAGCAGCAAGGAGCCACGGTGCATGGTTGTCTTCGACCACTGCAATGTAATTTATTTTTCTGTTTTAGTAATTAAACTGTAAGGCAGACAAAAAAAAAAAAAAACAGGTTTAGGCTTGTATAGCAGTTTTAATTGCCTTTTTGCTCACATTATGATGTTTCATGATGCCCTAATACCATTTTTAATTTCATCATGCTGCTACACTAATATTTTTTTAATAAGAACTTAAACGTCTTCAGAGTCCATTTAAGTTTGATTCTTCTGCACTGTTCATTTGTGCAAAAATCACTGAAAGTGAAGGGGGTTGATAAAGGAAAACATCAGTTCTTTAGAGAAACTTACATTAGAATTTATCCACAGTAAACTCACCGTGGATGGGGGATATTTACCTGAGGATATTTGATGTCAGTAATGAGCTGATCGCTCTAAACTCTGATGAAATGGAGAGAAATGTCGCGATTCGGGGACATGGGGCTGCTGTGGATGTTGAAGTTGGGTTGTTAGAAGTCAGAATATTTAGGACAGACCCTCTTTTTTTCCACTGGCTTTGGAGCAGCTGAGCAGAGGCATCTTTAATAGGGACATCTGAAGTCCGCTTGGATGAATCCCAGCCGAATCACCCCAGTTCTCATCGTGTTCTATCCCTTCACATTACGCTGAGCAATTTATTCCTCTTCCCATTTGTGAAATAGATGTAGCACCTTCTGATGAGTTTTGATTTTCTGATTCTGAACATTACAACCTATGCTTTGATTTTTTTTCTGAGCCATTGGCTCGGGGCTTGCAGCAGCCTGTGGCCATTTTTCAGCTCCTTATAGACTTTAATCTTCAGAAAATCACACACCTTTGACCTGCCTCTTGATTTTACAAGCTGAGGCAACACTTCCTTTCCCCTGGATTGTGTCTTGGGAACCAGGGGGACTTTACTAAATCCTTTTATTAAAGTCAAGGCAGTAAAATCTCACGGCCAGAGTCATGCAGTCAGTTATCAACTGATTTGTCCCTTCCAGGAGGTTTCTGTGAATATTTCTGAAGACTTCATGGAGCACCTTTATGATGGTGCTTTGGCCATTGAAGTTTATGGGCACAAGCAGAGTGGTGACCGCAAAAACCCAGCCCTGTGGGATTTGGGAATAATTCAAGCCAAAACACGCAGCCTTCGTGACAGGTAAATAAGGAAAATACATCCTTTGGTTTAGAATTTGGGAAAAATCACTGTCTGAGGTGCCCAGTTTTGAAGCAGGTTTGGGGTAAGGAGATTTTGAACTGAAGGCTGCTGGATGACTCCAATTCATTCCTGGCCATGAAATACCACCCGTGTAATGCTTCCATGGAAAAGTTTTTATTGCTTATTACCTCAGTTTGGAATAAATATACGGCAATATGGTAATTCACGCTGAAGGGGGATGTTGTTTGTTTGCTGGTAGCATTTATTGTCCCCAAAGTAATCTTATAGTAGCATTTTTTTAAATGTGAGTTGTTTTGCCTCTTCAGTTAGAAGGCAGCTCTGCATCTTAATTTATTGGCAGTTACTTCTCTTTTTACTTGCAGCTTAAGCTTCTGTTGAGCATTAAGCTGCATACAGGGAAATTCAAACTAAAAGTCAGGGAAATATGGCAAAGAGGAAAAGGATGCTCTGAAATAGTGAGTTGTGTTTGATAGCCGAGTAGTGAGCACCTCTGTCCTTTTTAATTTTGAAGTTGTACAAAACTGACTGTTTCTTATTAAGCTCTGGGAAGAATTGGAGAGAAGGCAGTGAGATGATGAAGGTCAGGAGAGTGCTCTGAATCTTGAGAGCTTGTGAGGCAGTGTCATATCTCATTCTTCTGTCTCCCATCTCAAGCTGATTGCCCTGACAACACTGGGCTTCTGTGGCAGGAGTTGAGACCAGAGCTTAAACGTGGAATTGGGGTTTGTATTGGAATCAGGAAAAGGCTTATTTGTGATGTTTGACTAAAATAGCTGTCAGGAAAATTTAGAAGCGCTGCACAGCTGCTACCTGTGTGCTCACAAATGGTGCATTTATTGCAGCAGTTGTTGCTGCTTCAGTCTGCAGCCTGAACTTAGTGTCTTGATGTTTTAGTTCCTTTTTTCTCAGGGAAAAAACCAGCCAAACAAAAGAAACAACCTAGTATTTGACTTGTCCTGCAGGTGGAGTGAGGTGACCCGCAAAGTGGAACTGTGGGTTCAGATCCTGGAGCTGAATGAGAACGGGGAGTACTGCCCAGTCGAGGTGACCCCTGCCAAGGATGTCAGCACAGGAGGCATCTTCCAGCTCAGACAGGTGAGGTGGCACGGGCAGGATTCCAGCTGTGCAAAAAGCACGTGGGAAGCTTTTCTTTGGATGGCCGAGGTGTCCAAGGAGGTGTCAAGCTCAGGTGCAAAAGTGATGTTGAGGAAAACAGATGTGAAGTGGGAGACAGAGCAAAACTCATCTTAAAGGTGGTCAAAGCCTTCCCTGTGACCTTTCTCTCTGTCCTGTGCTCTGTCCTGTGCCAGCACCTGGCAGAGGGGACATCAGTCTCCACTGAACTTCATTATTTTTTAAAGAAGTCCAGAGTTCCCCTTTATTTGATCCTTCCAGCCAAGCACTCCTTTGTTCTTGGAATTCTACCTGCTTTAAATTGTTAATGCTTAACTGAGTAGCTCACGTTTTTAAATGATGAGCTATTGATAAGCTACTGCCCAAAGAACACGAGGAATCAGTAAAAGTTGGATACAGGCTGCTCCTCTGACCTCACCAACTCCTTTGAATTTTATTTTAATTTTCTTTTTTTTATTTCCTTTTTTTCCCCCCCCCTCACAGTTTTACTAAAGAGCAGTTGCTTTGCTGCACTGATACCATCAGTGAGTCAGAATTTTCGGCCAGGGAGGGCAGAGTCAGGAAAAGTTCACTGAAATTCCAGTAGCTCTTTGCTCTCCTCTTTTGTAGGTGGGGAAGAGATCCTATTTTCCACCTTCAGAAATAATAAAATGAAAATCCTTTCAGTGCATGTTTGAATACCCTCCAGAAAAATAAACTGAGATAGTTGCTGAATGCTGAACTTTTATTTTTCTCTGTAAATATAAATCCTTGCTACAGGAGGGGTATCTCTTGAACACTGGGTCATTGGGATTGCACCACTTTGTTCTTCCCAAAGTAGAAGTACAATATTCCTTGCCAGTGGCTGCCAGTAGAGGTCTCTCTGGAATTAAACTTCCAGCACTTTATATTCCATTTTTTTTTTTTTAACAAGCATTTCAAATTGTTCTTTTGGACAGGGGCAATCTCGACGAATCCAGGTTGAAGTGAAATCTGTGCAGGAATCTGGGACCTTGCCACTGATGGAGGAATCCATATTATCTGTTGGCATCGGCTGTGTTCAAATAAAACATGTCAAGTCACAAAACTATCAGGTAAAACTCTGAATATTTGCTGTCACCTATTTCCAAGAGCTGTAAAACATAAAGGGAATCATTTTCCATGGCGAAAGTAGCGGTATTAAGATGTTCTGTGTCTCTTCAGGTTTTGGTTGGGTTTTTTTTTTTTCCCTATCAAGCAGCACAGCCTTAACACACCACCCAAAGAAGAGAAGAAAATGCAAACATTCCTAAAATTCATTAGGAGTTTTTCCTGTAGATTTTACTTCAAATGTTAGACATGGAAAGCGATTTTAAGTAAGTATGCAAAATAAAAATAAATGAAAAGTACTCAAGTTAAAAATTCAAATTAAAATAAACCAGTGGGGGCATTTATTCAAGTTGTGTCCAGTTACAAATGTGAGAATTCCATGAACCAGTTGTGGCCCACAGTAAATGTTGGGCAGTTGTTTGACAGCCTCACACACACTGCACCTCCCGTGTATCCATCTCTTTTTAGGGATTATCTTCTTGCAGTGCTCCTGTGAGTTTCTGGTGCACCTTGACTTCTCCCCCAACAGATAAATGAAAATTCAGTCACTCCCTGGAGCTGGCAAAGCCAAATTCTGGTGCAGCAGAACAAATCTCCAAACTTGTTTGATTTGCTGCCCTGCTTGAGACAAGGCCAGCTAAAATGGAAAAGCAGGAGACGTCCCAAAATGCCCCTCCTGACAGAGTGTGATTCAATCCATGTCTGCTCCCCTTTTTTTGCTTAATCAGGATGGCTTTTCCTTTGAGCTCTGAAGTATTTGGGGTTTTTGTTGTCTCCTAATCTGAGCAGTCCTTTCTGGCTGGGTGTCAGGGGTACAAAAAGGGGGATATTTTCCACCTTTCCAGCAGCATCCTGGCAGATTATTCCTGTTATTCCCCATTATGCTCCTGCTGGCTCTGCCTGCAGCCCCTGATACCCACATTTCCTTCCTATAAAGCCAGGAAACTCCTGAACGGAGCAAGTTTCTCTCCTAGGACAGAATGATTGATTCTTGCAGTTTTTCCTTGACCCACAACTCACAAGTGCCCCTTTTAGCCTGTTTTGTAGGGACAAGTCCCAGGGGAGCATCCTGTCTGCCTCATCCTGTTTCTTCCCCGGTGAATTTCTGATCCACTGAGCAGTTCCAGCCTTATCCCACAGAGCTGGCAATCCCCAAAACAGAACATTCTGTCAAGAAAAAAAGGCATAAACTCTACTTGAGAGAGACCAGTGGGTTGTGCCTGACACTGACAACCCCCCTGGGAAAGGGCCATTGAAAACCAGGTTTTATGGGACGTGTTACTTACAATAGGCTTTGGACACGAGCACCTGGATTTTTAGTCCCCTTATTATCATTTCTCTTATCTCAGATAAATCAGGTTATCTCTGGAATGTAAAAGATTTTCTAAAGACCTTGAACTGAGGAAATGCCTCCTTCTCTCTACGGCTTTTTTGTTTTGGCTTAGCTAAGTTTTTGCTTTCATGATTAAGGTACAGAAGTAGGCTCTGGTGGCTCGTTATTGCTTAACTGGATAAGTAGTAACTCCTTGAGGATTGGAGTCCTCGTTCCTTTTCCATTCCCTGCGAGGAGGGGCAGTTGTGCTCATTGCAAGTGGCTCTGCTTGGGGTGAAGGTCGAGAACTAAAGGGGGTGTCTGCCCTCAGAAAATAATGGGAATAAAAGGTTGAAGGTCTCCGTTGTCATGCCTGGTGTGGCTGCTGTTCTAATTCCCCAATAATTACAGTAGATTTTTAAAGTTCTTCTCCTTTGCAGCAAAATTACTTCCAACCCTTTGTACACACCTCAGTTTTGGGGGCAGGTCTGGGTCCCTCATGACAGGAGAGACCTGGAGGGGCTGGAGCATGTCCAGGGAGGGGAATGGAGCTGAGGAAGGAGCTGGAGCACCAGGAGCGGCTGAGGGAGCTGGGAAAGGGGCTCAGCCTGGAGAAAAGGAGGCTCAGGGGGGACCTTGTGGCTCTGCACAACTCCCTGACAGGAGGGGGCAGCCGGGGGGGAGTTGGGCTCTGCTCCCAGGGAACAGGGACAGAATGAGAGGAAATGGCCACAAGCTGTGCCAGGGGAGGATCAGGTGGGATATTGGGAACAATTCCTTCATGGAAAGGGCTGTGCAGCCCTGGCACAGCTGCCCAGGGCAGTGCTGGAGCCCCCATCCCTGGAAGTGTTCAAAAAACATCTTTGAGATTCAGTGCTGACCATGGTGGTGGCGCTGGTTGGTGACCTTTCTCTCTGTCCTGTGCTCTGTCCTGTGCCAGCACCTGGCAGAAGGGACAGAAGGGTTGGTGGCTGGACTTCATGATCTTAAAAGTCTTTTCCAGCCTTAACCGTTCTGGGATTCTCTACCAGACTTTGAATTTTCAGCGCTTGCTGGAACATTCTCTCTGAAGTCTTAGAGGTAAAACAGAGCATTTTTCTTTGCTGTCCAGGTTCAAAAGTTTTTAGGCTGTTTCTCCTGTTTCTTTCTTGTATTCCACTTCTTTTCCATTATTAAGACTTCTTATAGTTACATTACTGTGAATTTTTCCGTTATAATTATTGGATTGTTCTGGTTGGTGTTTAGCTGAGAGGATAGCAGCAAATCTTTGGGGTGTCAGTGTGTTTTAGTTCTGTGACCACGCCTGTGCTAAGCTCAGGCTTTTATGTAACACTGTTAATATTGCTTAAATTAGTTACACCTTCTGCATTCAGTGTGTTTCCTGCTATCAAAGAAAAAAAAATATTAATGGCATGGTTTTGTGTGTTCTGGCCTAGGAAGAAGAGGATGAAATGGACAGTTATCAGGTAAAAATGTTAAATTCTCTCTTACAAATGCAGAAGTTTTAACAGTCTAAAGCATGTTAGAGGAGGAACTGAATGTTCTTAAGGATAATGAGGTGTTTTGGGGGGGTTTTCTAAAGGACATGAGCACTTGAGAAAAATTATTTTAAAAGGGTCATTTTCAAATGCCATAACTGGGGACAGTGGGATGGTGTGGGGCAGGGATGGATTCCTGACACGAAGCTGCTAAACACTGAGGGGAGTGGTGAGGACTGGGGTTTTCAGCTCCAGTGGTAAGTGAGTTTTGGAGTCGTTTGGGGGCAAAGAACTGCATAAAGTGAAGTTTTTTTCAGCTGGGTAGTACAGAAAAACAGCTGAAGAGGTGGCAATCAAAAACACTTCACGTAAGATGCGGAAAGTGGAAGGGTTTGGATGTGTCTGCTCCGTCTTCCTTTTCTGCTTGGGTGTAGGATGAGCAGAAGGGTTGAGGAAATGTGCAAGCCGCAATAAGGAAACCTTGGCTTTCCTGGGGCAATATTTAATGTGATTTTTTTTTCCCCCTTTTCAGGACAGGGACTTGGAGAGGCTCCGTCGGAAGTGGCTCTGTGCCTTAACGAAGCGCCAGGAGTACCTTGACCAGCAGCTGCAGAAACTCGTGGGGAAGCCTGGTAAGGAAGATGCTGGTAAAAGTAATGATAGTAAAAGGTTGAGAGATGTGCACACGCTTTTAATCTTAATATAGATTAAATGTAGATTATAGTCAAATTTAGAGGAGAATTTAATGGAGAATTGAATCTCTGAACTCAGTAGTAATTTTTTGGGGTGAAATTAAAGTTGGAGAAGACTTTGTGAACTTGTTTGTTGTTTTGGGATGTTTCTTTGTGTGCTGAATTGTGAGCAAAGCAGGGTTTATTCTGTCATGGGAGGTGTAAAATCACTGCCACGTGCCAGAGGCACTCAGAGCTGCTCTGCTGGCCTGACTGACATCCTGCTTCCAGATAAAACAGAAGACGACGCCGATCGGGAGGCTCAGCTTTTGGAGATGAGGCTGACCCTGACAGAAGAAAGGAATGCTGTGATGGTTCCTTCTGCTGGCAGTGGGATCCCTGGAGCTCCAGCAGAGTGGTAGGAACATCCATTCCCATAGGAGGAATGTAAAAATGATGCACAGCCCATTCCTGGCTTTGGATTGTGGCCATTTTTTTTCTCTCCTCAGTCTGGCCTCTGTACCCTGCATGAGCAAAGTTGTTAAAATTAGGCCTCTTGCTTAAATTATTTTATCAGGTTGTGTCTCTGAAATCCAGAAATGCTGTTTAGTAAACGATACTGTTATTGATCAGGGTGTAATTATAACCTTCTGAAAAAAGGAATCAATATTTACTACCACTGCACTCGCCATTTAAAAAAATTAGCTAATATGTTAACTACCTAGTTCATTCACTTAAAAGCTGCCCCCTCATCATAAAAGTGCATCTCCAGGAGCATTTTGTTGCGCTCCTGGTTTGAGAACAAACTCTGTTTAGTCAGCAAGTGTTCCCTGTGATTTTCTGAACATTAAAAATAGTAGAGAGCACTGGAGTGAGGCTGCTGTGCTGGATCAGCTGTGAGCAACAACTGCAGATAAGGAGTCAGGGTTGTTTCACCTCAAACCTCATCTTCAGTTGCTTGCAACTTCCTGAATATCTTCTCTGAGCAAACCTCTAACAGGATTTATTGGTGGAATTGAGTGTCACGGAGTTTTAAGCTGAAGTTTGTCAGAGCTTCTAAAGCATAAAAGAGATCAAGTTCTTGTTGGAAACACAACGACTTTCACATCAGTGTGTTTCATTAGGTTTCAAAACAGTGGAGTTGCGGGAAACTTGCTCCAGGAAGAATCTGGTTTGTACACGTTTGCACCAGAGGAAACGTTCAGTCTGATTCAAGCACTTCATATATTACATAAGATGCCAGCCTGCTCTTACTCGCTATAAATTCATCAGTTTGGGCTCTTGAACATGTGTTTTGTAAGAAAGAGTAATAACTGTGTGGAGAGGCAGCATCAGTGTTAGTTTAAAAACCTCAAGACTGACTTTTCTGATTCTCTCTTTCTCGTTTTCCCTGCAATCGCCAAAGTAGAGGGGTTTGCATTTCATTAATGCATGTGTCACAGTAAATAAACTTAATTTTGCTGCTAGCATTTAAGAGGGAGAAAACATTTCGGAAAGCAGAGGTCAAAGAAGATAATAATTCTAAGAGAGCTGATATAAAAGAAATACTAATTTATTTGAGTCTCTTGGAATCTGCAGCAGTAAATTAAAATAAAGAGGTTTGCCAAGGTTATCAATGGTCTGGCTAAAAATCGCAGACTGAATGCGATGTCGTGGGGGTTTGGATCATCAGGGACGTGTGCTGGGTAAATCTCTGTTACTTTAAATGCCACCGTTGTCCCTGTCTTGCATTTTAGGACTCCTGTGGCTGGTATGGAAACTCACATTCCTGTTATATTCCTTGACTTGAATGGTAAGTGGTTCTTAAGATGACAGAGTACTTTGAAAACAAACTTTGTCCAGCCAGTGAATGTTACAGAATTGAAGCAAGCTCATAAAATTAATTAAAGCCTGGAATGGCAGGTGGATTAATGGGAGGAGTGCCCATTTTTCCTGAAACACACTGCTTAATGTTTGAAAATCCAGTGTTACGTGTGGAAGGAACCACAGGTTTTAATAATCCCGTGGTTCAGTACATCCCGACACCAGATCCAGTCTGAGCAGTGTCTGTCATACGCTCCTACGGAAGACGGGAAATCGGAACCAAGAAGGTGGCAGCCCCAAAGCAGTCCAGGGAGCAGCCAGCTGAATAAATCCTTGTTAGGATGTTTAAAGGAGGGTTAACTTTTGGATGAGCAGTGTCAGGTGAGAAGGGGAGGTGATGCTCAGCCAGTTGTGAGGAGACCTGGGCTGCAGTCTCCTCACGTTGGTGGTTTGTCCACCTGGGACAGCACATCCGTGGATCCAGTGGCTTCAGAGAGGAGCTGGTTAATAATTGATAACTCCAGCCAGGACAGGTTGAGCTTCTCAAAACCCAGATGAAGGGTTGGTTTCATCATGATCTAAAAGTAGTGTGTTTTCTCCTGTTCCGCCTGCAGCTTATTTTAACAACACGACACACTTAGTGCCAAATGAGCTCAGTGCTGCAAATCCACCCGTGGGCAAGGAGGGCGTGTTTGCCACGGGGGGAAATTCCTGCCCTTTATTAGGCACGTTTGAGTCTGTGCCCCCCAAATCCTTGTGCACGCTTTCTCTATAGAAATGGGAAAAAAATTTTTTTGAAGTGTAACAGTGCAAGAACTTTAATTTTGTAGGTGAAGTCAAAGTAGCCAAGCTGGGGAGTCGGGGATGAAAATGTGAATTCATGACTTGCTGGGTGTTTTTTAAAAGGGGGTGATTACTTTGTGTTTCCTCACCTTCCACATCCCCTCCTGTTTGCAGCTGATGACTTCAGCTCCCAGGATAACCTGGATGACCCAGAGGCAGGAGGCTGGGATGCTACTCTGGTGGCAGAGGAGGAGGAGGAATTCTTTGAGCTGCAGATCGTGAAGCATCACGACAGTGAGGTAAGAGAAGCTGCAGACCAGGGAATTTTAGTCTTTAAATTGTTCTTTTTATATATCCACGTGTGAAAATAATGCATCAAATATGTCATAGAAATGATACAGCACTTGTTTCTTCTGTGCAACTCTGTTTTCAAGGAATATTCACTGGGGGTATAACCATGATTTGGAAAATAGTAAAACTCAAGGATCTTCCTTCATCCAAATCCAAGCATTCCGAAACCTTGGGATTCAGTTTGCGTTTAACAAAGCAAAACCCCTGAGTAAATTAAGAGAACAAAAGCACCAGCAGAAAAACCAAACCATCTGAATTGTTAACATTTTTACCTCTGCATTGTTACACTCATCATCCTCCATTTTGCCACGTAACTCAGAGTTCTACAACTTCACAACTGTTGGTTTGTAATTTTTGCTGTTATGTTTAGAATCTCTGACTTATTCCTTAAAATTTTTCTCCTTTCTCTGAAATTTATTTCTTCTTCTATTTTTAGAGGAGCTTTATTTCTGATAGTTTGTTAGGGTTTGTTTTTGGTTTTTTTGTCCTGATTTGTTTTTAAAGCCTGGAAATTTGGCTACCAGGCCAGTTTTTTGGCTTGAAGATAAAGCGTTTAAATCTTCAGTAATACTTCTATTTTAACATGCAAAAAGAAAAATTCCAGCTTTTGCTGTATTGCTAGAAATGTTTCAGCAAAGTTATTTCTGAAATACAAACAGGAGAATTTTTGTGGTGTGATGGAAGATTTCCACTGCAATCTCTGTTGCTCTCTGGTTTGTCTTAATAAATTAGGCCAAATGGTCCTGCACTTCTGCATATTTTACAATTTATTTGCAATGATCCTGGGTATTCAAAGCTCTTTTTTCAAGAGGAAATGTTCCAGAGTTTGAGCAAGTTGGCATTTTTAATCCCAATGTCTTCATTTGGCAAACTGATCTTGATTTTTAAATGGCCTCTTCTAAAGTGCGGGGATTTTTTCTTCACAGGGAGCGAAACGGAGAAGCCGACTCTCAAAATTTATGTATTATGTATTTTTGCTAATTATGCTTAATTAATTACAGTTAATTATACACCTAATTATGCTTATTAGAGGATACATTTATTTTTATTTTTTTCCACTTTTGCAGGTGAAAGCAGAAGCCTCGTGGGACTCTACGGTCCACGACTGCATCCAGCTCAGCAAGGGGACGGCGGCAGAGGAGAGGGTTTATCTGATTGTCAGAGCCACTGTCCAGCTCAGCCACCCTGCAGAGATGCAGCTGGTGCTGCGCAAGCGCATCTGTGTCAACGTCTATGGCAGACAGGTACAGCTCCTGCAGCCCTTCCCAACTCCCAGGACTCGGATTCCCTTGTCTCTCCCCTCATCTCAGCCTGGATGCAAGCGCCGTTACCAGCGGCGTCCAGCGAGGCTTTGAGCTTCCAAGTGGTTTTCCTGGTATCCCTGGTATTGTGGGTGATGTCACAGCTTGTTTTTTAAGGCTCTGTGGCATCTAAATATAAGAAGTTTAGTTATTTCTCTGTTAACTCCTAACAGAGTTTATCACTGGGGAAAGTGGGAAGAGTTAATTTCTTGTGAGCTCGGAGTTTGTGTTTTGCATAAAGGAGCTTGTGTGTTACCCTAGTCCTGTATTAAGTTCACACATTGCTGCTAACCCTTTGTATTTACACCTCCAGGTATTTAGAAATCAGCTAGGAATAGGTGGAGGAGAGATCCGTTGTGCTAATGCACCAGAGTTAATCACTCTTGGTCCTTTTTGTTTTCCAGTTGGTGCTGTTGCAGTAATGTGTAGGTGAGAGCAGGGTGTTTGGTAAATGGAAGGCAGTGAAGTTGTCATTCCATTTGCAGCATCATGCCCTGAAAGTAATATAAATCCTGAGAACGGTGGGGGAGGAAGGAGTTTGTTCAGCATTGTCTCAGAACCCGGCCCCCCTGGCAGTGATAATGACAAAGCAGAAAGCCTGGATTGTTATTCTGGTTGCACATCTGTAGTTAAAATCTGAAGCAAGAGCAAAGAGAAGAGGTGTGGTCACACCCAGAAACCCTGCAGGCAACTCCCCGTGCTGGGAGTAGAACCCCAGTTCTTGGTGCTTCCATCAGGCAGAAGCTTTTTCTCAGCAAGGGAAGAACAGTGAATTTTTTGTCATATGGAATGGGAGACTGTATTGAGCAGATAAATTAAACGTGCCAATAATCACAATCGTGTGAAGTCTTCATCAATTCTGTTTCCTGCAGATTTAGTCAATGCCGGTTTTTACTTTCATTCGACACAGAATCTTTGGCTTTCTTGCTGTTTTTCTAAAAACCCCCGTCAATAACCTTTCCTGGGAGTTTGTCTCAGCAGCATCTTTGAATGACTCATCTCTGCATTAATTCAACAGTCCAGTTCTTAACCCTGCAAGGCGCCAAGTCAGCATAAACAATGACCATGCCCCTTAAATCATTCTTCATAACGATCTCTTTGGTCAAGAATTTAATGTCTGTACTTGTCAATATTCAAGACAAGTCACCTAGGGCTCTGTCAGGAAAAAAAAACCACCTCTAAAAGCAGCTGATGCTTGGTGAAACAGTCACCTTGCAAGGAAGGAAGTGAATCCTTCTCTGTATCTACAATACAGGCAAGCAAATGATACTTTCCAAGTTAAAATCTTTGGCTCTTACGTATTTATTGGTTAGACTTTGGAGTTTGGGCTTCTTTCATTGTGAGCTGTGTTTATTTCAGCTGGAATCTGTTAATCCACGTTTTCCCTGTGTTTCTTCCCCACAGGGTTTTGCACAGAGTTTCCTCCGAAGAATGTCCCCCCGAAGTTCCATCCCTGGCTGTGGCATCACTTTTGAGATAGTCTCAAACATTCCAGAGGTGAATAAGGAATCAAGACTGTCTCAAATTGGCCAGGAGCCTCTAATTTTGTGCTTTTCCCCCTCATTTTGCGCGTGCTGGCTCTTGCTGCTTCCAGGATAAGCCGTGGTTTGTACAAGATGGAGCCCATTCCTTTGCACGCTGTGACTTAGCAGCAACCTCTGTCTTATCAGTGTCACTGTGTATTTTGTTGAGTGAGCATCTATTTGCTCAGGTCCTTGAAGAGGCAGTTTGAAGGGAGAGGGGGGGAAAAGAGGGAGGAAAAATGGGCAGGTGAAGTGCCTGCTGTGGAGACAACGAGAGTCTGTGGAAAAAATAACAAAGTGGCTTTTTCTCAGTAATGTCTTTATGCAACTCTTGATTCCTGAGCATATTCCCAGTTAGATGCTAATCCTTTCCCTCCAAAGAGATGCTCTATCCGAGCACTTGTGAAAACATTAACACATGAAGAGCCAGAACTCTGATTGCTGCCTGGCTCTTCCGTGTTCTGCTGCATTCTGCACTCTGTGTTGAGATGCTTCTCCAGCAATGTTCTATTTTTTTCTTTCTGCAGCTCACTTGAAATTTTGTTTTCCTCTCAGGTTAGATAACGCCCCAAATGTGCTTGAGCACTTTTTAATTATGAAATATCTGAATGCAGCCCTTTTGCTAATTAATGGCAATGTCTCGCTGTGAGACTCTCAGAAAGAACCCAGAAAGCCTCAAAACAATAACCACGCACAGCTTGAGATGTCTGTGACAGTGGTAGGAGCACCCATGCAGCTTGCATGGCACAGGGTGTTTCTTTGGATCAGAATCTTAGATGGGGTATTAGGAAGAAATTTTGAATAGATATTAGGAAGAAATCCTTTCCTCTAAGGGTGGTGGGGCAGTGATTGCCGAGAGAGGTTCTGGAGTGTCCATGCCTGGATGTGTCTAAGGCCAGGTTGGACAGGGCTTGGAGCAACCTGGGATGGTGGAAAGTGTTCCTGCCCGTGGCAGGGGGTGGAATGGGATTTAAGGTCCCTTCTAACCCAAACTATTCCACAGTTCCATGGTTCTCATCTGCCCCTGAGCTTAAGGACAAACAGCGCTGAACTGGTGCCGCGTGGTTTAAAAATTCTCCGGGAGAGATGTGGGAGATGTTGGGTTTATTTTAAGAGGCTGCCATCTCTTTTCGTCTCCCCAGGATGCTCAAGGGGCTGAGGAGCGCGAGGCACTGGCCAGGATGGCAGCAAATGTGGAAGATGCAGCTTCAGCTGACTCCGAAGCCTACATTGAGAAGTACCTGCGGAGCGTCCTGGCCGTGGAGAACATCCTCACCCTGGACCGGCTGCGCCAGGTCTGGCTCCAGGGCTGCAGCAGGGAATGCCCTGAGAACAGTGGGTGCAGTCCAAGCATCCTCCTGAGTGCACACAAACTGCCAAACAACCCCAAAAACCACTCCAGTGCACACAAACTGCCAAACAACCCCAAAAACCACTCCAGTGCACACCTCGGCCTCCCAAACTGGGCCTGTGGCAAAGGTCCAGGGAAGCAGGGATGTCCTCGCTCGGCTCCAGCATGGATGGGGCTGCGTGTTCTTTGTTCAGGGCACAGTTTTGGGATGCTTGGTTTGGTTTTAAGGCTGTTCATTGCTAATTCTGGTTCAGAAAAAGGAGTTGTGTGGCCTTAACCTTTGCTTTCTGAAGCTTCAGCAATAGTTTCTGAAATTGCCAGTAGAATTTTTGTCATTGTGCCCACATTCTACCTCAAATTCACCAAAGCCATCCTGCCAATAAACAGAAGACATTGATTGGGTTAATTTTAAGTGCTATACCTTGATCTGTTTACCAGGAAAAATACAGGAGGGAAAAACATTTATTGAAGTTTGTTCTCCTGGATATAAATTATGCAAGCACAAAGAGAAAAGTTATGCAAAACAAGCTGGAGCTTGTGCCTGCCCACTATAAATTCACGGGGAAGTGTGATGCACTTTAAATATTGAAAGCAAGTTCCCTGTCACTTGTAATTAGTTTAAAGGATTAAAATAGGAGCTCAGCTAGGAAAGAGAGTCTTAGTCTTTGCATCTCTGTCATCTCCTAGAATCAGGACTAGCTGCAGAACCCTACATGTGCCAATCAGCAAAATACCAGATGTTAAAATTTATCCATTCATAATTTTAGCCATGTGAACTTTACAGACAGCAGCCTGTGCCACAAGGCAGCTTAAAAACATTTTATTTGTATAGGCAGAGCTATCCTGGGATGATCAGAGCTTTAATTCTTGCCAGATACACTTACTCTCTTTGTTTTGCTCTCTGTGACTGGCAGGAAGTTGCTGTAAAGGAGCAGCTGATGGGAAAAGGAAAACTCTACCGCAGGAGCCTGAGCTCCCCCAACGTGAATCGGGTGAGTTTTCCCTGCTGGCATCTCCAGCAGCTCCACTCTTCATTCACAGGTGCTGCAGTCCTGGACTAGAGCAATGAATTTCCTTCTTTTTGACCCTGCCGTGCTCATTTTTGAGTGAGGAAATTGCAAAGTGCAGACAAAGTCTGCCCATATTCCAGCTGCTTTCGTCATACGGGCAAGTCCCTAAATCCAGATGATCTGAAAAGGCAATATGAAAAGAACTTGCTTTTTTTCTTCTTTTTTTTTTTTCCCCCCTGAACACTGGAGATTTTTCATTTACTTTCCAAGTCGAAGAATTCTTTTTTTCTTCAGAAGAGTTGAAAGCAACTTACAAGTATTTGCTGAACTTAAGCTTTGTACCAGTGTTGCGCAAAAGAAAAATGAGACTTCTGCTGCCCAAAATTTGGAAAGAAATCGTTTGATAGAACTGGTAATCAAACTAGTGTCAAGTTTTGGCTCCTCCCAGGTCAAGAATTAAAATTTCACTTTGTATTTCTTGGATTTTGATTCTGCTTTAACCACGGAACTGTTTCTTTTCAGCCTTATGAGTCAAGAGGCATAGTTAGGAATTTTTTAAAGTTCTTGTTAAGAAATAATTCTGCTTCTTTTAACTCTTGCAGCTTTCTGCAAGCCGCCAGGATTTAGCCCCCCCTTATAACCTGAGCAGTAACAGGGTGAGTATCTGCAGATCTGGGAAAACTTCAGTAGGTAAAAAAGGAAGTGACTCCACTCTGCCAGTGATTAGGAGCATAAATGGGAAATATCTGTGAAAAATGGGGCACCCCGTGTGCTTCTGGATCCTTGGGACTGCTCCTGGCACAGAAATAGGTTTGGATGTGCTGCTCTGGACGTCACTGGGGAAGTTCCCAGGTCTTCCTTGTCCCAGCCCCTGTGGGGTGCTCAGGAGCATTGTCCAGCTTTACAGCTCTTCCAAAGCTTTCACCTGGGTGGAGGGAAAAATTCTGGGAGAAAGGAAGAGGTTTGGATCCCTATTCTAGTTCAAGTCCACCTCTAGACAGAATAAAAGCCTGTGGAGAAAGTCCCTGACCGTCCAGTGGTCCTAAACTTGTGGTGGGTGATAATTCAGTCCGTTCCACTCCTTAAAAACACCAGTATAGACCCAAAGCATTTCTTTAAGAGGTGAAAAATTAAATTTAAGCTTATTTTCCGAAGCCTAGATCAGCTGAAGGATCTCCTCCTGATAGATATTCTGCCCAGCAAGCGTGGAGTCATTTTGAGGGGGAGAATCTGGTGGTGACAAGGCATTTTAATGCATAATGCAGTTGCACAGAATAATAGAATTTTGATGTAGTGCTCCAGCACTGGTTGCTAAATCTGCTACATCTGATCCATGGAGAGAATGCTAAAATACGTGCAGGTGATAAAGTGTTTGTAGCAACTTCTGTTTGGAGAGAACTGTGGAGTGTTTTGATATTGTAAGGGGTTTTTAAAGCAAGAATTAAAGATTAGGATTCTTAATGATTTCTGTTTTTCTCCTCCCTTCCCCTCAATGATTTCTCTCATTGCACATTTCAGAGCCCAAAGGTCCCAGCAGAGGTAATGCATTAGGTCCACCTAATGAGTGGGATAATAATTTTATCTCACTATAAAGTTGATTTTGCTCACTCACACGCTTTTATTTCCTGCTTTGAAGATGCTGCTGGTGGTGCCTCATTTGCATAGCACAGAGCAAACGAGTTTTTCCATTGAAATCCTGTCATTAATGCAGCGTGAACTGGTACAAAGCAGGGAACTTTCTCCTTGGGTGCATCCGATGGGTTCTCACAGAGCTGGAGCTGTTTAGTGCCATTTCTCACAGATTTTTGGACAGGGTGAAGTCATTTCAGAAGAAACAACCCCCTCTCAGCTGAAAAAATAGACATGAAAGCTAGCAAATATCTAAATATCTACCAGGGAATATTAGCCTGGAGATGAGATAAACGTTGAGACTTTCCCCCAAATCTCGCTCAGGCTTTATGGCTTTTATAGTTCAGCGTGGGCAACTCCTGATTCCTGTGAACAAATGACTTTAAAATAATAGTGGGCCAATGGAAAACATGCTTATGCTTAGTTTTGTGTCAGTGCTCTCGGAGGAATGACCCCTTTTTCCCAAGCTTTGGTTAACTGGAATTACTGGCAGTGGTTTGCATGAGGTTTTGCAGCTCTTGGCCGTGGTTGTAGTTGCTGGCAGAGACTCTGTGCTGCAGGAATGTGGAGCTGAGGTGGTGGAGCTGCTCCCCTTGCTTGCAGTGAGCTTCAGTCCAAGGCACTTGTTCCTCAGGACGTGGAGGTGCAACCTCCCCAGCTGGGAATTTCTGGTTTTAAATGGATCTCTGGTCCCGAGGCCAGGCTGGACAGGGCTTGGCACAGCCTGGCTTAGTGGAAGTGTCCCTGCCCTGTGGAATTGGGTGGTCTTCAAACCCTTCCATCCCAAGCTATTCTTTCATTCAGTGATCCAGTTTCCATAGGAAGATAAGCAAAAGCTTTTGTAATCCCAGTGAAATATTTAATGAATCCTTAAATGTCCCTGTAGCACACGGACATCACAGAGCTTGCTGGTGAGATCAGTCCTGTCCAGTTTTTAGCATAAGGGACTCGAGAGTGGCTTGATAGGCAGAGTTTTGGCTAAGCTGGATGTCTTTTTCTCTTGATGAGAAATTTGGTGGCAAAGAAATCTTCTCCAGCAGTCATGGGTTGTTATTTCATTGTTATTTTACCAGGAATTGGGTGTTGTTTGTTACAATAAGCCAATCCCAAACAAGTTATTTGTTGTATCACAGGAAACAGCAGTCACAGGACAGTAACAGCACTTGAACTGGGTGCACAATATTGATGGAAGCCCTTGGCACATCCCAGAATATTCCTCTCCTTAACTTTTATTCCGTTACTTTATCTCTGATTATCTCTCTCTGTTATTCCTTGCGTTCCTGCTACCTTTCCCACGGATTTTTTTTAGCTTTGTGGAAAGGGCTCCTGAGTCTCATTCCTCTGTGCCAAGCACCATCGGTGCTGGTAAAGTTTGGAATGTGGATGCTGCTCCATTCTCCAGCACTCAGAAGAGCCAGGGCTCATTCCCCTGTTAAAAATTAAAAAAAAAAAAAGAATATTAAACAAGTAAACAAGAATATTCTATGAGTTGGAATAAGAATTACAGGTGTGGGATTGGTACATTTTGGGGGAAAAAAAAACCACCTTGAAAGAATATCCCTGTGTGCTGACAGCACAGAGAGATTCCAGGGAGCAGGATGACTCTCACACTGAGCTGTGCATTCCTGGGAAACATTTAAGCCACCATTGGGAATTTTTAGTAATAACTCCAGAGGTGAAGCCTCCCTGCTGGCTGAGGGGGCAAGGAGCTGTTTTCTGCATTTACCTCGGGAGAGTTTTATGGCCTTTCATGTTGTCAGCAGGCCTGCACGTGGGCTCAACTCTGGGTTCTGCCTGCTTGCTTAAATGAGAAAAAGGCAGTTTTTACTGCTGTTATCACTGCAGATGTGGTATGGGGAGAGTGAGGTGAGTTTGATTTCTCCTTGTGCATCGGCACTTGTCAGGTGATGCGGGGGTATTGAATGTCTTAGTGCTGGTACCAGATACAGGGGATGAATTTTCATGTTCAAGGGGGCTTTTGTTGGAAATTTAATTTAATTTAATTCAGTTGGACACTGAATTTAAAAATTGAGTTGACTAAACTGGATGAATCAGAGGCACAATGAATGGAAGGCATCTCTGAGGTGTTTTACAGATCAGGCTAAATCACATATTGGTGAAAAATGTCACAAGTTGCTCTTAGAACACCTCTGACAAGAACCATTTTGTCTTGGGCAGTTGTCCTTCCTTTCCCAAAGCTCCAGCATTTGTAGCTCAAAATCCAAGTAAGACAAGATGGTGCCATTCAACCTTCAGGTTTTTTTCTGGGAACCAGAGTTTTTTTCAGCAAACTGATAACTGTGGAGATTGAATTTGACTAATCCTGCTGTTCATGAGAACAAGTGCCTTTTGTCCCAGCTGTGTGTCCCGGCCGTTTGCTTGTATTCCAGTGCTACGTGGTCACCTTTTCCTAAGCCTTTTCTGAACTGCTGAAATAATAAAACACAAGAACTATTCATTTCTCTTACCCAGTGGCTGCATTTTAATGGTCTGTCAACTTCAAGGAAAGATTTGTCAGGTAAAAGCCTCCAGATGAGTTAGGTGGTGATCATCTCTACCTGCCCTGAAGGTTTTGTGCATGAAATAAATTCCCTGGGGTTTCTCGTGGAGGATGTGTGAAAGAAGGGGAGGCAGAGGAGAAGGTGTTATAAAAATAAACCACTTTATAAACAGCTCTGCATTAAAACACATCAAGGGACTTGCATTCTTCTGGTGGCTACTTTTGATTTGTTAAATTAAATCACTTGACCTCTGTTTGGTCACTTGGCAGAGACCAGATATATTCATGAAATGATGACTCCTCTGGGCAAATGATTTACAAGCTTCCTCTCTTCCTCTCATCACCCTTCTTGAGAGAGAAAAGATTCACAGCACTTAAATAATAATAAGAATAGACTTAAAATTCGTTGCGTTGCAGTTGGGGAATGCAGAAAGCAACACGGGAGCGTGCTGGATGGCATCCAGATGGGAAACTTGGGAACTCCATCGAGTTAATATAGTTAATAGTTATTTTTATTTTATTGAGATTGAGATGGGTTATCTTTCAATTCAGCTTAGTAAAATCATTCATGAATTCCCTCTGCACAGTAGTTGACACTTCCAGTTGTCTCCAGTTTTCTTTTCCATATGTTTCTCCACCTGTTGCCCTGATTAACCTAATTTTGATGGTTGGTTGTGATCTCTGAGTTGAGGGTCACAAATCTGACCTTCAGGCTAAAATGATGATCTTTGCACTCTACCCAAAGCAAGTGTAATTAAAAAACCCAACATGCCTTAAGTAATCAACCACACAAATCTTTTTTCTCGTTCCTGTTCCCAGGACCTTCATTTTGTTTAGCCTGGCAAAATCCTTAAAATTACTTAGAAGATGTAGTCATCTGTAGTATCAAGGCTGAAACAAAACTTCCTAAACATCCTAAAAAAAAAAAAAAGGCTTTTCCTGTGGGAAAAGTCACCAAATGTTGCCATTCTTTCCGTACAGGATGAATATTCCAAAAGTGTTCTGCTGGTTCTTTCCTACTGCATTTTTTCAGCATTCCCCAAACAGGGCTAGAAAGTCAGGATATTTGCCTGAAATATTTTTTTTTCTTGGAACAGTCGGTGAAGGGCACTTGTGACTCAACAGATCATGACTCAGAAAATGATTTAGTTGCTCTTCACCTGCATTCAGTCCCTGTTCTACTACGCTACAATACTCTTTAAATTTGTAGTATTCGTTCTGTTTCTTCTGTCTCTGTGCTCTCCAGAAGCACTTAGCCTTGACTCAAGATGTGTCACCTTAATCCCTTTAAGTAGATCACTGTCCCAAGATCCAAAAAGATCGCTAATCAAGCTTTATGTTCTCCAAAAATGAAGCTTTCAGATGCTTCCCACCCTTCCATAGATCTTTTTCCCCGTCCAGTGCCAACATCTACCAGGCTGATGGCAGACCAGGCCAGGAGGCAGCAAAACCAAAATTTCAAGATTACTTTGAGTCTTGTGCTGTTTGCTTGGACTCCTCTGGTTTTTATTAATGTCCGCACATGGTAAGGCCGCCTGAGAGAGAAACCTGCACTAATAGAAACACAAAAGCCAAAAAAGTAGAGGGGTTTGGGGATGAGGAATAGGAAAGATGGTTTCATGGAAGCATTTTGGGGAGCTTTCCAGCCTCAGACCTGACTCTTGGACTTGTGTAAGACATAAATGAGTTGCAGGTCAAAGATGATGCTGGAAGGCTTAAGGCATGGGCAGAGCAGGAAGCTTTCAAGAAGGGCTTAAACACCAAAGTCCTCAAAAGGAGCAGACTAAACAAACCCTGCTGCTCCCAGCCTGGACTCCATCAGCTTGGCATTCAGGATGGCTGCCTCAGTGACCTCAGGCATCCATCAGCTATATCCCAAATTTGACTTCCCAGCTGCAGCACTTGTGTGTACCTGGAGCAGGAGGGCTGAGGACAGGTCCTGCTCTGCCCGAGTGCAGGTTACTTGCTATTCAGAGCAGGAGAGCTTCTCTGGGACTGACTTATAGATCCAAATGGAAATGATTCCTGCCCTGGGCTGCTCACTTCGACCTTCAACCCATTGGAGAAATCTATTCCTCCTATCCTGGCTTATTTATTATTTGTGAAACATTCATGACTTCAAGTTCCAGTTAAGATTAGTTCGGCTGCCCGTCATTTTTATGTTCAAGGTCGGATGAATTCCTTGTATCCAACAGTGGGAAGCTTCTTGAAGAGGCACATTTTCCCTGTCTTCCTCCAGGAAAAAATACAGGAAGCTTCCAGTCTGGGATGCAGTAGGTCCTTCCATCCCTTGTAACTCCTTTTTAGTATGTTCACTGCACCGTTTTACTGCGAAAGTATTTCTCTTCCTGTTCTGTCTTTTAAAACACAAGGAAAATTCAGGTGTACAATAAAATCCAGATGCTGCACCAGCCACAGCAAAACTCTTCGCACACACAAAAAAAAAATGGGATCACACTTCAGTTTGTAGCAGTTTGGCTGCACCATCCTGTCCTTGCAACCTCTGATTGTGGAAAGGTGAAGCTTTGCAAGCTTGTCCTGAGAACATTTTGCCACCTGAACAGGACAGCACTTTCCCACAAGACCCTGAGACTCCTTGAAGAGTCTGAGACTGGAGTTTTTTGACCCACGGACTCATAAATGGGTATTGAATTGCCTTCAGGCCTCCTATAAATTAAGTCAATGAGAAGGAACTGCTTTGGCGGGCATTGCATGCGTGCCTCCCTCAGAAGTTTTCAGGACAACCCCATGGAATTTTGGTTTCCCTTCCAGCTCTGCGCACCCACTTTGGTGAAGCAAAACCAAACCCTGTCCTGCAGCCACATGAAACTTCCAGCAGAGACACACCCCGGCCAGTCACTTGGAGTAATCAGACAAACTGTGAATGATTTTACCTATCAAGATGAGAGAATTAGAGAAAAATGGATTTTGCCACGTAGATTCTTGACACTCACGTGCTGATGGGAAAATAGTGGCCTGGGGATTCTCTCTGTTAGCCAAGAGGCTTTGGCACCGAGCCAGTTTCTGGCTGTGAGTTTGAGAAGAAAGTTCCGAAACCACAGTTTTGGACCTTTGTAAAAGCAAGAGAAATCACCCTCATGTGCAGAATGGTGTGTGGGACCCATGGGAAAACCCAACCAGAGAACCCTGGGATCTTGGGAAAGCAAAGGAGTTGCTCTTTCCTCTGTCACTGTTTCTTCCTCATCTGCACCAGGCTCTTGTAGGGCTGAAAATTATCTTTCTTCATCTTCACTAACCCTGTCCAAACCCTAACCTGTCCTAATCTCTTTTGTGGCTCCTGCTGTCCACAGCTTGGATATTCCAGCTTTCTCTTTTCCAGGCTGTTGGAAAACTTGGCAGTGCCACAGCTGCTTCCTCTTGATCTGATCAACTCCCCCTTTCTCTGACTCCAGGCAGGAACATCCAGCCTTTAGGTCTTGTATTTCTTGTCTTGTTCAGAGCTCTGTCCTCACCCTTTGTCCTGACACTGCTTCCGCTGCTCCTGAGCAGATACGCAAAATATTCAGGAATTTTGGGCAGACAGCTCCGTGTTATTTTCACCTGGTTGTAACATACCTTCCAAAGCAGAGCAGCACAACTGAGCAGTGAGATATTACAGCTGTGAGGTCTAGAAATAAACTTTATCTGTGCCTTTGTGCTGAGGGTGCTCATCTTCGCAGGGCTGGGTCTGCCAACTAAAAGCACCTCTGGGGAAGGGTCTTTCCTCAGCTCTGGCACTCTGAGCTTGGCAGAGGGGCTGTGCAGGGTGCGTCAGGATTGCTGTGCTCCTGCTGTTGTGCTCACTTGGAAAAATACGACTTTTTTTCCCCTCTAGGGTCGATGGGAGAGTCAGCAAGATGTGTCCCAAGGTGCCACAAACTCCAGTAGAGGCATTAGTCCATCTCGTACCTCCCTGCCGGGCTCTGGGCAGCAAAACCACTCTCCTGATCCAGGTAAGGGCTCTCCTGCAGCTCAGAGAATTCCCTAAAAGTGGAATGAAGTCTCTGCAGCTTCTGAGTGTCACAAAAAGCTGAGTTGCTCTCAGAGAGTGCTTTCCCTTGGCTAATTCTTCGACCGTAGAAGCCATCTCAGGCTAAAAAGAGCAGTTTTTTACATTTTTTATAGAGGGTTTTTGGTCAGCTTTGGTTTGTTTTTTTTCCCCCTTTCCCCAGAGAATAACTGTTTTCATATTTTAATATTTTTTTTTTCCAACAGGTATTGGTAGCCTGGCTGCTTCCTACCTGAATCCTGTCAAGTCCTTGGTGCCTCAGATGCCAAAGCTGCTGAAGTCCCTCTTCCCTGTCAGAGACGAGAAAAAGGGCAGGCAGAGCTCTCCCCTTGCACAGCAGGTAAAGCATTAAATCACCCACGAAATTCAATATTGGTGAGTGCTGCTGGACTTGCTGGCAAAGAGCTGTTTTCTAAAAGTTGTTGCAGAGCAAACCAAGCTTTTAGGCACAGCAAAGCCTCGTCATCCACTTCCCCTCCATCCTGCCCGGGGATCGCGGAGCTGCTGGAGCTTATTGATACACACTCAGCCCACTTGGCTTTTTACAGGTGCCAGCTCCACTCCCAGTGTGATTTATGGGCCTCCCACACGCAGCAGCAATGGTGAAATTTATGAAGGGCACTTAGTGTTGTTTGTGGACTGCCAGGAGGAAAATGTAATTCTATTTTTAATTCCTTCTTTCATATCCCATCCCCTCCCACCCCTCGCCTTTTACCATCTTTTCCTGTCTACTTGGGGCAGTTGCTTTTGTTCATTTTTATCTATTCCACGTGTCAGGGAGGCATTTGATTTCCTTTTTTTGTTGTGGGTGTTGTGCTGCAGAGCTCCCACCTGGAGCAGGTGGGGCTTCTGTGCTCTGAGCAGAAGTGAATGCACGGTCAAGCTGACTGAAAAAACACTTCTGTCTTTTAAAAAGTCACCAGATGAAATACAGAAACCCATTATAAGTAATATAATCTCCTTTATTTGTGAGGCTGTGGTTTATTTATAAAGGAATATTTCCCTATGAAGTAAATTTTGAAGGTTTAACAAACTGCTGTGAAGATGAATCTGGAGCCGGATCTCGTGTGAAGGTTTTTGGGAGTCCATTCTGTCCATGCTGGCTCTGCTCTCATCCTCTTCCCTTGCCTGGAGTTCTGGAAGCTCATCACTTGTTAACTCAGACTTTTCCTCACCTCTTGCCATGCAGACAAGCATTTTAAAGAATGTCTTCCTCCAAACACAGCAAAACAAACCCTAAAATCCCTGAACAACTCTTTTTTTTGTGGTGGGATCCAGGTATTTTGTTCTGTTGTTTGCTACAACTAAATTTGCTGTTCCAAGAACATCCCAGGACTACAGGAAGCTGTTTTGGCATAGTAGAAATACAGTAAAATATTAAATAAATAGAGCAAAAATAAATCCACTAACACTGAAATGTTTTTAAAAGTAACTTATGACACATCCAGCACAAATAAGAATGAGGCAGATTTAAAATATTTTTAGCTTGACTGGGGATTCATTTTACATTTTCGTGTTGCCTTTTGCTTGCTGTTGAGGCTGGAATTGTACAAACCCCCTCATCTATGAACTGTAGAGAATTAAAATGAAGGTGGTGGCTTTCTTTCAAGGTATTTGGGTATGGAAAGATGCAAATAGGTGCTCTTACAATTGCAGTGAGAGCCTTTCACACCTTCTTGAATCCTCAGTGAATCAGTGAGAGCTGAGAGGAGAAGCGAGGCCTAATTTCCTGCCTCTAGTCCAACCACCTGTTCCCACTCCTTTCCTGTTCAAGATCAGTCGTGGATGATTTGTCTAGAAATCAAGTTTTAAACTACAGAGACATCTCTTTAATGAGATTTTTGTTTATGTTATGGATTACTGTGGAGAGTCAACCAGGTCATGATCTCAGTGATTTTTAATAGGAGGGGAAAAGCTATTGATGCTTTGTTTTTTAAAATAATAGGAGGACTATGGGATGCTTTAGTGCTTGGTTGCACTGGAGAGCAGCCCAGGTTTTCCATGACCACTGGATCTGTGTAATAAAATGAAATTTTAGAATCATTGTCTACTTTCAGGTTTTGCAGTGGAGCAAATCAGTTGCGTTGCAAAGGCACCTCCCTGGCTTGAGAGGTTTTACAAATCCCTTGCAGCTCTATCCGTAGGGAAACAGGGCTTCTGCACTGCTGTCAGCAATCCCAGGGAATCATGGAATATCCTGACGTGGAGGGCCCCACAGGGATCATTGATCCAACCCCTGGCTCTGCACAGACACCCCAACAATCCCATCCTGTGCATCCCTGGGAGCGGTGTCCAAACGTTCCTGGAGCTCTGGCAGCCTTGGGAATGTCACCGTTCCCTGGGGAGCTGCTCCAGTGCCCCAAAACCCTCTGGGGGAAGAACCTTTTCCTAATCCCAACCTAAGGAAAGGTGCACAGAAGAGAGAGAAAAAACCTGAAGGAATTGCCCCAGAATCGGCTCCAGCTTCTTCCGTGCAGCACAAAAATAAAGAGGTGCCTTTGCAGCAAGTCTGGCTTGAAGATCATAAATATCCCATCCCATAATCTCCCGTGCTGCTTCTTTCTAATGGCCGGAGGATGCAAATGTGGGCAGAGGAATTGAGCTGGAGGTGGTGATGGATGGCTGAGGGACACGGGGGGCTCGGGGGGTCACTGCCAGGCCATCAGCTTTAGCACCTCATCCCTCACCTGCCAGAGCCAGGCAGGCAGCCAGGAATTCCTGTGGAACTGGAGCAACTGTGCCACAGAGGGGACACAAAAATGATCTTTCTGAGCCTCAGAGAATACAGAACAGCACCTCTAGGTCTGTGGGAGAACGAAATTTCAGTGCACAGTGGCAGGGGACATAAATGAACTTGCAAGGTGGGAGAAGTGGGTGGTAAACTGCAAAAGTAGGAGGGGGAGGCAAAGCCAAAAAGGACTTTTTGGCTTTAATTGCAAAGGAATCTGAGCCTTAACTGGGAACTGCTGGAGTTTTGTTGCTCTAAACAACAATTTGGGAGAATGAGGTTCAGGAATAGAAATGACAGAGAGGAGGGAAGGATCTAAATCATCCTTTCCTGGCTGGAAGCTGAGATACGGGGAGATTCAGGTTGGATTTTGGGAAAAGGTTCTTCCCCCAGAGGGTGCTGGGGCACTCTGGAGCTCCCAGGGAATGGGCACAGCCCCAAGGCTCCCAGAGCTCCAGGAGTGCTTGGACGACGCTCTCAGGGATGCACAGGGTGGGATTGTTGGGGTGTCTGTGCAGGGCCAGGAGTTGGACAGGATGATCCTGGCAGGTCCCTTCCAACTCAGGATATTCCATGATTCTGTGGAAAGCAAATTTCTGAAGGAGCAGGACTGAACCTTCTTCCAAGTCTGGAGTTGAAGTTAAGTTCACCGTGACCAAGTGGGTGTGGTACCAAATCTCTGATCCTGTGCTGGTAAAAAAGGAGATCAGTTCTGATCAGTCATCGTAAAAATGCACTTTTTAAATTATTTCAGCAGCTTTTTATTTCAGTCCTGCCCGTTGCTTAGAGCAGCATCAACCTTAAAGCGAGTGAGCCCACACAAAATTATCTTCACACAGTGATCTTCCCTTGTTGAGAGTGGTTGCTGGAGCTTCCAAAAAAACCCAAAAAAGCAGAGACATCCCAGTCAAGGTGGTGGCAGTGAACAAAATTGCTGTCTTTGACCTTCTGCTGCAAGTTTAGTAACTAATCTGGAGAATAATGAACCGCAATTAATGAAATCTGCTCTCGTATTCAAGTGTGTTTCTCAGACAGCACATAAAATAATTGAAAGAACTTCCTGCTCTCTAATTAGTTAGATTGAATTAATTTGGCATAATAGGATTCTTTATGTAACTCGCAGAACGGCTTCCGATGAAGCTGTTTATGTACCTAAAAGATTGGGTTCTGATGAAGCTGTTTATATACTTTCAAGTTAGAAAATGCCTCTTTTCTCCTTTATCTGGTGCCTTTAAATTAATTGCCAGTAGTCTGTAAATAAAAAAAAAAAAAGATTTAAAAAAAAAGCCAACAATTGAAACCTTTCTCGATGGCTGGAATTGCTTTTTATTCTCCCAGCCTATTCTGGAAAAAGCTGAGAACCACAGAGTGCAAGATTTGGAGCCTTCTGCCCCTCACTGCTTGTGGGGAAAAGCTTAAAATCCTTGTGTAAAATATGCAGGTGGATGGAGAAGCAGAGTTTCATCTCTCTGTGCTTAATTATATATTATGTAGGAATTGAAACTCCTTTTTTTTATCCACATGCTGAGGCTTTCCCAGGGTGCACCAAGCAGAATTCCTGTTCTTTTCCCTTGTGACCCCGTGGCTCTCCAGGAGCTCCCTGTGTAATTGCACTTCAGGGCATCACTGGGTGCTGACATTAAAAATGGACATACTAAATTTCACTTTCTGGTTTTTTGGCATTGTTGTGGCAGAAGGAAATTCCTGTGGCCGGTTTGGTGAGTGGGTTTTGGTCACCTTCCTCGCCAAGAATCTTTTTGGATGCTCAGATGTCTTTTGTTAGCACGTGGCTTAAGAGAGAGATCTTGAGTCACAGATTCATTTAAAAAAAAAAAGATAATAAACTCTTTGAATTTCCATGTAATTCATTTTTGCTTTATGGTGTAGCCACATGGAGAGGGCAGCTGTCACTTCTTTCCCTTCCACCTTCTGATGCAGACATAGAAATTAATCTTAAAAACTAATGAAATGCAGTTAATGAAAGGCTTTCTAAATAGACAAAACCCCTTTTCTGGCAGTCCATTAAAAAATAAGAGTTTCATGGATGGGCCTGGTGCACAGTGTAATTGCTAGAACTGACATTCCTTAATCAAATGTAAATAATGTGGCCTCAGAGAACCTTCTTTAACATCTTGAGGGCTTTTTTTTTTTTTTCAGAGTTTCAAGTAAAAAATCATTTGGATGCTACAGTCAGCAGAGCTCCACAGCAGAGCTTGTGTGTCTCCTTGTGACTCCGTTGTTGGTGTTTTGATTTCTTTCTGAGCTCAGTTTTTGCTGTCATCCTCAAGTATAAATCATTTTTGACGAGAATGAGTGTGGGAAACTGGCTTTGGAAGTTTCAAACCACTCCAATTTCTTTATAAACTAACTTAAAAATGGGTATGAATTACTCTTTTAATCTGCCAGGACCTAGAAATGAAGTAATTTAGCTGCATAGAAAATGGTGTGGTAAATTTTGTATAAATGGTACTAGAAATGGGGAATTCTGAAGTCATCTTACAGGCTGAAATCTTCCACACAGGGAAGGTAGAATTAAGAGGGGGTTGTTTGGGTTAATATTTAAATGCAGAGTGTATTTAGAGAAGAAAATGAACAAACACCAAAAAACCTCAACAAATTAACTTGCACTGGGTTTCGGATCTCCTTGTGGAAGACAGGAGATTTTATATTTGGGTGATTAATGACTTTGCCCTCGATTTTAAAATGATTTTGAAGAGGAATATTGTTGAGGCGGGGGGAGGTGTACCTTGTAAGAGAAGAGCAGTGGAAGTTTGGGATAATGTCCCTTTAGGATTGTGTCAACCTCGGCTAAACCATTCCTGGCACTCACAGGGGATTTCTTGGCTGCCCTGGCCCGATCTGTTCTCTTAAATGCCACTGAACTTTGTGCAGATTGGGTGTTAATACTGAGGGATTTTCATCCAAGTGACACGAAATCAAAGGCTTTGCACTGAAGTCATCAGTCACCCCAGCCAGAGGCATCTTACAAAGTGTTTAATGGCACAGAAATACCAAATGTGTTTTGCTGAGCTCTTCCAAGAGGTGGCTGTTATATGTATGTGGAATCTGTGGGATGAAAAGGTGTCCATTCAGGATTAATGGTGGTGCCTCTGTCACTGGGGACGGACACACAATTGCTTTTCCTCTTCGAGCTCGCCAGCGTGGCTGGTTGGGCTCTCTTTTGGTCACCTCTGAGAATGTGCAAAGTGACCTCTCAGTGAGCAGAGAATGCGCACTCGTGGAGATCAAAGGTGCATAGAACCACCATGGAATCACAGAATGGTTTCGGTGGGAAGGGACCTGGAAGCTCATCCTGTCCCACCCCCTGCCACGGGCAGGGACACCTTCCACTATCCCAGGCTGCTCCAAGCCCTGCCCAACCTGGCCTTGGACACTGCCAGGGATCCAGAGGCAGCCACAGCTTCTCTGGGAAACCTGTGCCAGGGCTTCACCACCCTCACAAGGAACAATTCCTTCCCAATATCCCATCCAACCCTGCCCTCTGGCAGTGGGAAGCCATTCCCTGTGTCCTGTCCCTCCATCCCTTGTCCCAAGTCCCTCTCCAGCTCTCCTGGAGCCCCTTTAGGCCCTGGACGGGGCTCTGAGGTCTCCCTGGATCCTTCTCCAGGTGAACACCCCCAGCTCTCCCAGCCTGGCTCCAGAGCAGAGGGGCTCCAGCCCTGGGAGCATCTCCGTGGCCTCCTCTGGACTCTCTCCAGCAGCTCCACATCCTTCTGCTGTTGGTCCCAGGGCTGGAGCAGCTCTGCAGGGGCAGAATCTCCCCTTCCCCTGCTGCCCACGCTGTGGGATCATCCCAGCACACGGGGGATTTCTGGGATGTGAGTGCACCCACCTGGGGCATGTCCAGCTTCTTTGTGTCCTCATAATCGCCCCGCACAGAGCAGCAGCTCTTAGGAGAAGACAATCACAGAGGCTTTACAGTGAATTGCTTTCATGTTCTCCCTCACTCCGTGTTTTGTCAGCTTGGTTGAAGAAATTCTGCCAGAAGCCATCGCTGTAAAAGGGCCGTGTTTTGCCAGTGGATGAACAGATACGTCGAGTTTAGCAGTCACTGTCTACAAACATTTAATGATAGAATTTGGCTCTGGGTCCAGAAATATTTTTCATCCAGCGATGTCTTCCCGCACAGTCCCAACACTTTTTTTTTTCCAGTGCCCCCCTCCACAAGGAATTTGACTGCATTTCATCCCACAGATCTGGTGTGGTGCCCTCGCTGCCCCAGTGAGGCTGTTCCTGCCCATCTGCTTCTTGTCAGCACCAAAGCTGGGCAAGTGCCACCTCTCATAATTGCCTTTTTCTCCGTGTTTTTCTAAACTTTGCTTGGCAGAGTTACTGTGGTTTGGAGATCTGTCATCCTTGCAGGAGGAGAACTTGATGAGGAGTGATTAAAGCCTAATGGTTTTCTTTCTTTTGCTGTGTGATACCAACTGGATTTTTAGATTTTTGTGGATTTGCAGGCTGTAAGACTGGAGGTTTTGGAGAGATAAAAACCCCAAACAAGCAGTTTCCTCTGTTTATTTATTTTAAAGGGAGAAAAGGAAATCAAAGGAACTGAGAATTAGCTTTAAACACTTTTTCTTATTCCGAGTGCTTATTTCTGGATAATAAGCACTGGACAAATTTTTAAAAATCTAAAATTTGCAGGGTTTCTTCATTGCTTTATTCTGATCCATCTGCTTCCTGGAGCCCCAGGTGCTGTCCCAGCAACGATCTCAAAATGCTCAAACTCGTGCACCCAAAACAGAGCCAGTTTGCCCTGAACCCCATTCCAGTGGTGACTTTTCATTTAGCAGGTTTAGGAACAAGCAAAAACCCCTCCTCTCCTGCTTCCTTTTATTGAATTGGAGCTTTCATGTCTTCAAAAAATTTATTTGGGTCCACTGTGACCCTGTTGGGGTTTTGTGCATCTTCTGTCTTTATTTTCTACCTTGAACCACATTGGTTTTTTTAATGCCTGGCAATCTCTGTATAAATAATAATTGTTCTTTCCTCCCATGTTTATTCCTCTTGAGGGTCAGTTTAGTCATATTCCTGCTTTGCTCAGCTTGGAAGGGAGGCAAGAGAAGATTCCTTCCTCTTCAGCTGGAAGGTTTCAGTGCTTTAAACAGATCGTTGAGTTCTGGGAATCACTTGTCTGGGAGCTGAGCACTGCCTGGGTGTTTGCACAGAAGGAATTCCCCAGTCCCTTGGAGAAAAAAAGAATAAAAGCAGACAGCTCCCAAATTGTGTAATGTGTCTCCCTTAAGGAGCTCTTCCCCTCAAAGTCTGAAGCTGCACTTGCAGTAAATGATTTAACAGAGCTAAAGAGATGTTCCTGCCTTTTTCTCCCCTCTCCTTCTCTTGGTGCTTCCCTCTCCCGAGGTTCTCCACTGAACTGGTGCTTCCTTTCCCTCCTGTGTGACAGCCCAAGCCGGCAGCGTAGCCTCAGATTTATATCAGCTGTCACAGTGTGCTGCTCTGCTCTCAGGAGAGGGATTATTTAAAATCTGCAACATAAAAACCTGAGTATGGGGCAAGGGAAGGCCCTTTCTTGTCAGTGCCTGCGTATCCGACGCCGTGCAGCAGCAGTGGGAATGCCCTCCTGGAAAAGAGCATGCACAGACCTGGATCCTGCCTCGCTTTTTGAGTTAAAGCCAATAGTGCTCAGGTCCAAACTGATTTAGGGACTGGAGATGGAGAAAGAGTTCTGGAGATCAAATCATGGGATCCTCAAGGTTGGAAAAGGCCTTTAAGATCAAGTCCAGCAGTAGCTCAGCACCACCACCGTGGTCAGGACCGATCCATGTCCTCAGGTGCTACATCCACGTGGGTTTTGAACACTTCCAGGGATGGGGCAGCCACAGCTTCTCTGGGCAACCTGTGCCAGGGCCTCACCACCCTCACAGGGAAGGATTTTATCCTAATATCTAACCTAAATCTTTTTTAGTTTAAAACTGTTCCCTCTGCCTGTGTAAAAAGTCTCTCTCCTCTTTTTTCTGACAAACTCCATTTCAAGTACTCAAAGCCCAGTTTAGTTTTCCGTCCTTTCGTGACAAAGGTTTGCTTAGGATCCCAAAATTTCAAATACAAGCTTTAACATTTACCAGTTTGACAATGTTTAATCCTTTCATTGAATGATTCTCTTCATTTCCCTCCCCCCAGGCTGTCCCACGAATTATGGTTCAGTCGGCCAGTCTGGATGCCAGTGCTGCAAGGATAAAACAGGTGAGCGCATCCCAGGATGTGAGGATACAATTTTTATATTCACCTGCCAGAGGTGGCTGAAGCATCAGCTGCTTAAAACCTGTTGCACTTGTGCTGTTGCCTCGCTGTGAGACGGTGAAGTTCAGCCTGTGCTGCTGGGTGTTTTAGGTCCTGGTAAAATCTCCTCTCTTATTCCTGGTTATACTTTTATATTTGAAAGCATTAGCAGATAATTAGCTGAAATTTAGCTCGTTTGCTGCTTTAAAAGGAGAATTTCTAGGCTCTGACAGTGTCTATAAGCAGGACGTGGCTGTTGTTCCAAGTGTGGAGCTTAATTCCCCATTTTGCCATGATATCATGGAAAAACTCTTGCTAAGCTGGAGAGAAAATAGACCCTGTGATCTCCCACTTCTCAGCAGAGCTTCAGTCCCTGAGCAGCACATCAGCTTCCTCCCACTGTGCTTTTATTGTCTTAGAAAACTGTGTGTTATGCAAAGGGAGAATCCAGAGAAAGAGCAAAGCTCCTGAGTCCACACGGACACCACCCTTGCCGTAGGAAAGTGAACACTGTGGCTTTAATCTGGAATATTTAATAAAAACCCACTTTTTTTTTTTTTTAAATTACATTTCACTTAGCAATAGCAAACCTTTGGTTGCTGAAATTCCTGTAATGCAGTCAAATCCCTCTTTCTTCAAATGCTGCTTATGTTTCCAGTGGAAAAGGCATTTTGGGAGTAAGCTGAAAATCCTGTAGTTTGGGACACTCAGCCACTAGATGGGAGAAATCACAAAATTGTGAATAATAAACAAAAATGTTCACCTGAGACTGGATTTGTTCAAACCTGCCCTTCTCCAACCTCTTTTTTTCCCCCCTTTCCTATTAGCACTCCCCTCCCTCCCTCCTTCCCAAAGAGATTTAGAGACATCCTAATCTTTTAGAGTACATGTGCTGGCAAAAGATATTGATCTATCAGATTTAGTAAACTTTACAGCCAAGAAATACATCACTGAAATGGGCTGTTAATCTCATGAGGTGCAGTTAATTTCATCCTCTGGAAGTGCGAGGTGCTGGCGGCGCTGAGGTGGGAATGGCATTTGGAAACGGGGACAGAAATGACAGTTTAGGTGCAGGCGGATGATTTATCCCCCCAGAGAGTTAAGCCAAACAACTGTGAGAGACTTATGGATCACGGCTGGTTCCCATCCCATATAAATCCTGCTGTTCAAACAGCAAATGACCATTCCTGTAATATAAATAATTTTTCAGTAAATATTGGGGAGCGTATTTCTCGGGGTTGACACTTCCCTTATTAATGCGAGGGGTGAGCTGACAATCCTCCCAGGCCGGCAGCGCTGACTTGGGATCAGCTTCCATCTTCTGGAGATTGCAGCTACACGGGGATTTAGATAAAGCTCAAAGCCTTGGTGCTTCCCAGAGGTCTCCTATGTGTGCTTTCAGCCCAGATATTGTGGATAACAGAGCCCCACGTTCCCTCTCCCCCCGTGTTTCAGGTGAACCAAGAGGAAGGAGGGAAGCAGCCACTGGAAACTGTGGCGCAGACGCCTGAGGCGGACAAGAGTCTGGAGAAGACACCCAAAGTGCCTTTGCAGCAGCCCACAGGGGACACCCAGGCCCAGGACTGCCAGGAGGGGCCTCCAAGCCCCCTGAGTGAAGCCTCCAGTGGGTACTTCTCCCACAGTGTCTCCACAGCCACCCTCTCCGAGGCCCTGGCAGCGGGAAGCGATGCTGTGGCTCAGCCAGGAGGTCCAGTACCTGCAGGGAGTGACTCCCCAGCTCCTGCAGTGGCTCAGGTCCCTTCTGACGTGCAGGGACACTCGGACAGGGCTTCTGAGAGCTCTCTGGGCACAAAGAGGGAGAATCCCCCCACCTTCAGCCTTCCAGGTGCTCCCCCCAGACCGAGGGACGGCCACGAAGTGAACGGGAAGTCTTGCACTTCTTATCCCAGCGAGCAGGGCAACGATGCCCCTGCAGCCACTGATGCAAAACCCTTTCTCTCTACCTCCACTCCGAAGGAGTCGATATCCAAACAATCGGTGGAGTCAGCAGGACAAGCCAGGAAAAAGGAAACGGCTTCTGGGGCTTTGGAACTGGAGTTTCCCAAAGCTCATCCCGAGCAGCCCAGCGCTGCAGCCTCCCCCTTCAAAATCCAGAAAGTGAAGACATCGGAGCTGAGATCCTTTACCAGCATGCTGGGATCAGACCCCACGAGTTCCCTGGGCACAGAAGAGCAGCGGGAAGGAGAAAAGGGCACGTCCAGTGCCCGTGGGCTGAACCACAACGGGGCGGAGACGGCAGAGGAAAAACTGGAGGTGATTTCTGACTCTGAAGATGCCAACGAAATTCCCGAGTGGCTGAAGGAGGGAGAATATGTCACAGTTGGCGCGAACAAGACGGGCACCGTGAGATACATCGGGCCCACAGACTTCCAGGAGGGAACGTGGGTTGGTGTCGAGCTGGATTTGCCTTCAGGTAAAACATGCCCTGGATCAGGTGGGAAGCAGCTGGTGTGTCCCAGATGCCAGAGCTCATCCTAAAGCTGCTTTTTTGGGGGGTTTATTACCCATTGCTGGAGGCATTTTGGAAAGGGAAGTGTAAAAGGTCTTCCCTGCTGTCATCGTTTTCCAAACCTGCTCTCACTTCCAACCCCTTCAAGATCCCAAACCATTCTATGACCCCTGACTGTCCCTTTTCAGTCATTTCTTTGGCTTCTTACACCGGAAGCAGGAATCAGGATTCCTTTTCCGTGCAGTTTGGTAGGCAGTAGCTGCAGGAGACAGGCCTTGTGTCCAGAGGATTCTCTTCTGGGCTTCTGCTGTGGGGATGAGGGTGTTCAAAGCACAACAGGAGCTGTGGGATTTAGCTCAAAGGGACATTTAGGCTGAATGAGGTGCAAAGTCTCTTAATAGGTATTAGGAGGTAATAGGATTTTATTTGAAAGTAAGCTTTAAAATTGCAAAAAACCTATTTCTGTGTGTATATATAGTGTATTTTTATATACATATATATATATATATGTACACACGTACACACCCCTGTATGTGTGAAAAGCAGTGGGAAATAATCATCCACCAACCACCAGCTCGTACAGATAATTTGAGGTTTCTTTCACCACCTCGTTTGTCATCCCTGCCTGACTCTTACCTGTGCAGCTGTGGAATTCCCAGAATTTAGGGTTTCCGTGATATTTTGGAATCCAGGGTGCAGTTCCTGGGGAGGCTGTTGCTGTTCCTGTGCTGTTGCTGTGGGAAGAGGGTGTCTCCAGCACACGAGGAAAGGAAGGTGATGGCTGGGATTTGATCCCTGCTGGAGTCCAGTCTTTTCCAGGAGCAGGCAGGGCTGGGGGAAGGCAGGGCGTGCCAGTGGGAAATCCAGGAGAGGCACAGTGGCAGTGAGAGGATTTGGGATACCCAGGGCATGTAAAGTTCCTTACTCCAATCCTTTTAGCCAAGTGCAGCATTCCCAGGCTGGGCGGTGAATCAGCACATCCCAGGGAGCCCACGCTCCTCCCTGCTGCACATTTCCCTGGGATTGGAGCAGTTCATCCAGCAGAACTGTCCAGGATCCGGAGCTCCTCTATCTTCCCTGTGCGTGGTGTGCTCATCAGAGCTGAACTGGGCAGTGACTTCCCAGTAGGTTTCAGAAAACTCTCTGGAGTTTTCCAACCTGGGAAGCAAGCTGGAGCTCTTTGATCCTTCTGCAAGCTGTAGTAGTTCCTCAGTCCTGAATTTGTGCCTCATTTTAAAAAAGTAAATACATATTTACAGATTCATTTTAGTTTTGGAAGGTCACCTTCCCTCTGTCAGGCTGCTCCAGTGCTAATTCTGTTTGCACATCCCAGTAAACAGCAGCTTCCATGGAAAAGTCAGGAGATTTTTGGCCTCCTGAGGACTCAGCTGGTGATGTTGCTGGAATTTTTTTTCCCCCCTTCTGTTTCCACAAGGATTAAGACTCTGGTTTGTTGGAGCATATCTGGCTTCTGGCACATCTGGAGCTTCACTTGGGGAATGTGGGCACAAAGTGGTGTCCTTGTCATGCTGCAAACAGGGGCGGAACTCCCAGGACAGGGAAATCCAGGTCCTGGCCACGTCAGGGTACTTTGGACCCAGCATGGTGATGGTGGAAGGGAGAAGGAAACACCCCAAAAGCCAAAGGGGTGATTTTATGTCATGTAAAGAGCTGTTGGATCTTTCCACATTCCCTTTACAGATGGGAGCAGTCCCTGAACAGTGATCCTGAGAGTTTTAAATGATATAAAAGGAGAAACAGAAAGATCTCAACAGCACCAGCACAGAGAAATTATCCTTCCTGTTCTGTGGGGGGTTTATGACATGGAAACAGTGACAATCCTCCACTTCAAACATCAGCTCAGAAAGCCAAAAGCTCTTTTAAATGTCGCTTTTTCCTTCCTTCTTGATACCTTGCTGATGGAACAGATTATTACCACTTTGGGAGAAATTACGGAGTTCTTCTGAGTAACAAGTGGGAAGGAAGGACAAGGTGGAGTGTCCCATCCCGTTCAGAGTCACTCTCCGTGCAGGGGCCTTGCTGGGGTTCAGCAGGGAAGTTTTACCTCCAGGGTGTATTTTTAGGGAACAGCCGTTCTCGCTCTCAGCACTTTCTCCTTGCCTCCTCCTCTGGGTGCAGTAGCACCAATTTGCACAGAATAAAACCCATTTTGTAGGAAAAAATCGTTCCCTGTGGGGGTGGGGAGGCCCTGGCACAGGGTGCCCAGAGCAGCTGTGGCTGCCCCTGGATCCCTGGAAGTGTCCAAGGAGGGGCTTGGAGCAACCTGGGCTGGTGGAAGGTGTCGGGGTTGGAACGGGATGGGATTTAATGTCCTTCCCATCCCAAACCATTCCGTAATTCCCTGATTCTCTTGTCCCAGGTAAGAACAACGGCTCCATCGGAGGGAAGCAGTATTTCAGGTGTAACCCAGGCTATGGATTGCTGGTGAAGCCGGGCAGGGTCAGGAAGGCCTCGGGCCCGGCGCGGCGCCGGAGCACCGGCCTGAGGCTGCAGGGAGCGGCCGGGGCGGAGAACAGGAGGAGCGGGAACTTCTCCGGGTCAGCCTCCAACCTGGCCTCCCTCACAGCCCTGGCCAAGTCGGAAGGAGGATCCACACTACGACTGGAGAAGAGCCAGAAAAACGCAGAGAACAGGAAATCCTGGGCAAACTGAGAGATCCCAGCCCAGCAAACGCCCTGGGACACGGCGGGGGAAGCCGGCGGCTTCGGGAAGCGAAACCAACCATCCCAACTTCCAGCTGGTGGCAAACGCTAATGAAGGGTTTGTTCTCTCTGCTCTGGGTGATTGACACGATAATTCTTTGCCTCGTCGTGGTGCTGGATCCTTCGTTTCCTCTCCCAAGTCCTGATGTTTCTGGGGGTGACCGACGGCAGCCGTGGCCAGCGCGCGGCGGTGGTTGGGTGTAATGAGCTCCTTCTCCTCCTCCTTCCAGAGGAAAATTGGTCAAACCATGGCCCAGCTTCCCAACAGGCACAAAATCCTCCCGAGGCACCGGCGCTTCCCTTGGAGCACAGGGCAGTTCCTGAAGAACCTCCCCAGAAGAACAGCTCTGTTGTAATTCCATAGAGCTGTGTCAGTATCACGTAATCCACCATGAAAGGGCAAGGTGGGAATGATTCCAGACAGGCAGAGAAGTGAAAGTAGAACTTTGTTTGGAGATAAAGAACCCTCAAAGTCCCTTGATTTAAAAAAGCAGCAGCCCTTGGGTTATGTGGCTGGGCCGGTGCCTGTTGGGATCACTGCCTCATTATCCCACTCTCCTGTGGAAATCGGCGTGGTCTTCCCAGCTGGTTTCTTGGGAATGGGAGAAAGCCCGTGGCCAACTCTGTCCTATTTTTGATCCATTTGACGTTTGCTCTCCCCATGACAGGATCCCCTCTCTCGCCCCAGAGTGGCGGGACCTTCTCCTTGCTTCCTCCCTGTGGGCCGAGGGGATTTTTGCAGAGGTGTCAGCACTGCAGTGCTTCCCTGTTCCCACCCAGCCTTTGGAGACACTCGGAATTTTGCCAAGCAGGGGGTCACTGCCCTCGTAACAGGATCAATCCAGTCTATTTATTTTATTTATTCTTTTAAAACATGAAATGTTTGCGCTTTACAATCATCCCCGCCCGGCGCTGCACAGAGGAGCTCTCCCAGCACCATCCCGAGCGCCGATCCAAAGAGGAGGTGCCTCTGTCATCCCCAAAACCAGCCTCTCTCTTGGAAAGGGGGAGCTTTGGGCTGGCTTTTATAAAACTTGATTTTATTTGTGGCTGGTTTTTAGCTGCCTGTGGCCCAGGAGATGTATCCCTGTCCGTGTGTCCGTGCACGGATCAGCCGACGCTCGTTTCCCTATCAAATCCTGAAAAGCCACAGATTTTTCTATCCTGAGCTGTTTATATCTTGTTTAGTCATCACGGGGGGATTGGACAGCCTGAGCTGTAGATGATTTAGCTACGTGGGGACTATTTAGGATGCTAAATTAATGATTAAACTTCAATATCTCTCCCGTCGCTGCCCGTGGGTATCCAAGTGCCTTAAACCATCTGGTTCCGAGGTCCAAGGGAAAGCTCCGTTGGCATCAAAGGAGATAGGGATGCTTAGCGAAGGAGATAATTATGCTGATTTACTGTAATTAATATCATTTATGCAGAAGGAATAAAATTAAAATAGAAACTAATCTGTAGCAGAAATAAGTGGGCTGGGTTCCGATGCAGCCCGCGTAGAACTGCCAGGGATTCGTGTATCCTTCCCGCTTGGTGTAAGTAGTTTCAGTGTTCCCTAAATGTTCCTCAAGAAATCTTAATATAAAATGTACAGAGCAGCTTTTTAAAGATATTTTTAGTGTACAGTTTTCCCTCTTTTCCCTTTGCACGAAGCTCCTGTCCATCTGAGCCACGACGGGGGAGGAATTTGGTAGTAACGAATTTGGATGCTGAAATCCCGGGTTTTAAAATTAAAACCGGTTTTATAGACGCAACCCACGCAACGAAACGCTTCGTTCTGGGGGTCTGAGGAGTCTTGCTGATGAAAGAGCACCCACTAATTAATTTGATGCCTCTTACACTGCCTTGTTGGGTCCCTTAACTCCACCCTGACCGTGTTTTGAATTGCACTTTGTTCCCGTGTGCTGCCGGAAGAAGCTGGTGTGAAACAGCCCCTCCCCGGAGCTGTGTGGTTTTAGTCTCAGCATTTCAGATACTTGGATTTAGGGATGTCTTTAAAACCCCTCCATGTTTGCTCGGTGGCCCCTTTGGGGGAGATGTGAGGGGAGGAACCTCCAAGTCCTTTTGAAGCCTCGTTTTCTTGCACCGCTGTCTGGGAATCCAGGATTTCCACAGGGCCCATGGAAAGGTGTCCAGGCGGCAGGAGAGAGGGGGAGGGACAGAAGGAGCTGGCTTATGGTTCCCTGTTTCTGCTGCTGATTATGAACTCCTCTGGCCTGTTTGTGCTCCAGCCCTGACTGTGGTTTGGTGTTTGCACACCTGGGACACGTGGCCGGAGGCTGATCCCACTGATCCCGACTGGATTCCCTCTCCTCCCGCCCTCAGCTGTGTTGCAGAACCACGGAGAGGGGTGTGAAGGGTGGTTTGAGCAGCCCACACCTGCTGCCTCCTCTGGGATAACTTGTCCTGGAAGGAGGAAATCTCTTACGGGGGCTGGGATGATTCCAGGAATCCGGTGGGAATGATGAGCACGAGGAGCCTGCGGTGCCTTTGTGGAGGGAGGACCTTGCTCAGAGCTCTCCTGGTTTTCACCATCTCCTTTGACTTCGGAAACAAAACCTCTCCTCAGATTCCACCCTAAAATCACCCTGATGCAGCACAAGCTCCAGAAAGCCAAACAAATTTTGGCCGTGAGGGTGTTCTGGAGGATTCCCTGACTCTCTCCTGCTCCCTCCCAGCCTTCTTGGGCATGTGAGGTCTTTTCTAAAGGTGTTTCCCAAATTTGTGGCACAGTGAGTGGCGCGTTCCGTTACTCAAAGCCATCTGTTACTTCGCCCCAGCTAAGCCAACTAACCAGAAAAGAGGTAAAAACCATCATGGAGGTAACAACAGATATTTTTAATTGATAATATTAGAAAAAATCTACCTGATAATATTAGAAAAACTCTACTCTCAGCCTAGAGGAGGAGGTGCTCTTAACTGGAACCGCCCAGCACTGAGGCTGGTGTGTGAACAGCTATGCATATTTTTCTAAGGTTTTCATGCACTTTATACAGGGAAGGAGAACATTTAATGCAGGAAAGCGTAATTTGTAGCAAGTGTCTCATCTCTGGTGTCTCTCGGGGCTTCAGTCCTGCTGGCTGCATCCCTGAATTGTGGGTGGGTCTCGGCTTCTTGGAAGATGGTGTTGGTGGGTTGGAAAGGCTCCATCCACCCCTGTGTCCGTCGGGCTGGGGGTCCCTCCTCCCCACGGGGTGTCCCTGACACCGAGCCAGCCAAGAGGAGGCTTTTCAGAGGGACTTTTTGGGGTTTTCTCAAGCCAAGCCAAGCCTTTTTCCTGTGTTAGGTTCAGCTCTTGAGGTGTTTTGATCTCCGTGTCCGAAATCAAGCCCGTTCACCCCAAGGCTTTGGCTCTTTGCTGTTCCGTGACGATGTTTGGTTGAGGAAAGCGAACAGAAGCAAATTCTGTGTGGTGACACCGCCCGGGTCCTTAAGCAGAGGGTTTTGTCCTGGCTGGGGTGGAATGTTCAACACCCCTGTGCGCTCCTACAAAGGAAGAACTCCCTCATTCCTCCCCACAGAGGTGGAACCCCACCCGAGCGGGGCCTGGGTGTTGTCCAGCCCCGTGGTGATGCTCCTGCTGTCCCTCTGCCGGTTCCTCCAGTTCTTTGCACAAGATTTCGTTTTCCCAGTGCCTTATCCCGGGGCCAGCAGCCGGGGTGGCCCCGGGGTGCCTGGATTTTAGGGAATGAGGCGGTGAGGAACGGTGTGGGCTGGTCACACTACACAACACCCTGAGTGGGGTCATCATCAAGTGTCTTGTTCCTCCATCTCCTGTCTCCATCTTCGGTTTCTGCCCTCTCCACCGTTCCCAAACCCTGATCCTGTTGGGCTCCCTGGGAGTCGGTCCCAGCTCGTTTGTCCCTGCCAGGGTTGGACCCTGCAGGGGCTCTGTGTACTTTAAATGAGCTGAAATCCAAAGAGACTTTGTAATGAGCTGTAAAGTTTTTAATTATTTCTGTACCATACTAAATGACTGTAATATTGTATCATACGTGTGATGCCGCCTGCAGGACCTGAATAAACGTCTTCTTTAGAGCTGGGTCGTCTGGGCTTTGTTGTTCCAGATAGTGGCACCAAAATTTTTAGAATCTGAACACTTCAGGTTGGAAAAGCTTCCAAAATTGAGTCCAGCAGCTCCCCAGCACTGCCAAGGCCAGCACTGACCAACACCCCCGAGTGCCACATCCCTGTGGCTTTTCAATCCCTCCAGGGATAGGGATTCCAGCCTGGCAGCTGTGCCAGTGCCTGACCGCCTTTTTGGGGAAGAATTTTTTCCTAATATCCACAGTGGGATGAGGATCCCAAGGACTTTCCTGCCTTGCTCCAGCTCGGTCTGTAGGGAGGTCGATGCCTCAGGGAGCTGCCACAACCAACCCTGCCAGCCAAAAAGGCCTCGGGGTGATGAGACCCCCCCCCTCAACATTCCATGATGTCCTTGAAACCCCTGTCTGGGCCACATAATTCCCTTTTCTTTGGTGCTGTTTCTCCCAAACACAGCTTCATGTTGGAAACAACAGGCAGGGTTGGACTGGGATTATTTTGTGTTTTTTAGTTTATCTTGGCTTTTTTTTAAAGCAGCAAATGCTGCGTTGATCCCCCCCATCCCCACTGAAACTCAGCTAGCAAAGGATATTTTTATCAGTGCTGTCTTGCAATCAGCACACGAAAACAGCTTTTTTTTTCTTTAAAGCCACTTCCCTTTTATGTTTTACCTTCTGAAAGAAAAAAACCCTCTTTGGCTGAAACACAGGAGCTGTTTGAAGCAGCGTCACTTTGTTCAAACCTTGCTCTTCCCGGAAGGCAGCTGTGGCACCTTCCCCGCGCTGCCACGTTCTGTTCTCCAGCCAAAGCTGGCTTGAAAAGGCTCCGATCAAACAGAGCAGGAAAATCATTTTTAAAAACCCCCAAAACTAACAAGGAACACCTTTCCCCCCATTTTCCTTCAAATTAATGCTGCTTCCATTGGCCTCGCTTGGCTTCAAACACTTTGCCATGGGAGGCAGCAGCCGCTGGGCTTCACCTGAGTGGAGAGAGGAGCTGCCCTCCCACGAGCTGGGCACATTTCCGAGGGGGTTTTGCTCACCTTTGGACACCAACCTGTGATAAATTACTGTTTTTTCCCTGATCAGTCTGGTTTCCCACCCAAACAGGCACAAAGGGTGGGAAGTGCAGCTTCTCTGCAAAGCACGGGCCTCCAGTGTGGGTTTGTTCCTCTCATTTTGTTTAAATACCTCCCAGTGGAGCTTTCCCTGGTTTTGAGCTGTGAAGAAGGGAGTGGGCTTCCTCCAGCATCCCAGGGTAGCTACAGACACCCCTGGAAGTGTTTGCCCCATCCCTGGAAGCGTCCAAGACCAGGTTGGATGGAACTTGGAGCAGCCTGGGACAGTGGAAGGTGTTCCTGCCTGTGGCAGGGGTGGAAGCAGATGAGCTTTGAGGTCTCTTCCATCCCAAACCATTCTGGGATTCCATGATCCCCAGCCTCCTCCCTCCAGGAAATTCCCTCTGCAAACACAGCAGCTCTGGCAGCTGATGATGAGGAGGGTTAAGGCAAAATTTATCCCCCTCTGATGTCTGAGAGGCGCAAGGAGCAGTTTGAAAGGTGTTTCCACCCCTGAAGTCCATTGTTCATCACCTGCAGCCCTCCTGAATTCCCTTCCCCCTTGTTTTGGGGTGTCCATCCTCAGCAAACCCCCCCAACCACACTGCAAAGTTTGATGTTAACCAGGATGGCAGGACCTGGACACCATTTCACTGAATAAATCAGTTCCTGTGCCTTTGCATCTTCTCTGTCACCTGGCTCATCCTCCCACACCACCTGCAGGAATTTCTTCCCATGCTGAGGAAGCTTTTCCCCACCTACCCCATAAACCCTCCTTGAGACCCCCCCCAAGCTGCTCAGCCCCACCAGGCCAGGACCAAAGGGCAGCCCCAGCCCCTTCCTGCCTTGGGCTCCTCAAAATTACCCCTGTACTCAGTAATTCAGCATCTTTTGGTTTTATCACCAGGTGGTCCCAAAGTCTGCTCCCCCCCCAGACCTTCAACTCGAGCAAGAGACTTTTTTTGGGAGGGCACTCACAGGGCCCTTCCTGAGGCTCCAGCAGCTTCTGGGGTTTCCAGATCGAAGGGAACCATCTCCAAGGTCACATCATCTCTGTATGACCAATACCTGCGACAAACACAACCCCAGTCAAGAGAGGGAGAACTCTGCTCTGAACATCTCCTTTTAGTGGAAACAGCCCCAGAAGGTCTCTGGAAATCAGCCCATGGCTCAAATTCCAAGTGACTGCACCGCTCCAAATCCAATCCATCATGTCCATCACCTTCATCCCTTCCAGAGACCATCCTTACCAAAAGGGAGTGCACAAAGAATTCCGTTTTCCCCAAACAAATCAACATTGTCTACATTCACTTTGTTCTCAGGACACATTTGAGGTCTCACACCCAAGCCCTGCACAAAAAAGGACGAGGGAAGAAGAGGGCCGGTGTTGAGTTATACATTTTTATTTTCTAATAGGTACAATACTAAAATAAACACAAATTAAAAAAAAGTTTTATTAAAACAAAACTGTACAAAAAAGCAGTTATACTACATTTTAATTACAGAACAGTCTACTGTCCAAAAGGCACTAATCCAGAATAGGAGATACAATGATACAGGACTCATTTGAACTATTTTAATCAATACAATAGAGCACTTGTTTCTCTGTCCATTCACATATAGAAACAAGGACTTTTGCTACAGTCATTACACATTGTTATAAATATGAGCCCTACGTGGAAAGGTGCAGTATCGCTCTCCCTGGGCCACGGGTCGGCTCTAACAAAGACAGGGATTAAATTAAAAAGGGAACAAAAAAGGGGGCACAAGGGGAGAGGCCGATGGTTCGTTTTCGCAGCAGCTGCCACCAGGGGAAGGTGTGATGGACAATGACCCCCACCTGAATTTCGGATGGAGGCCGGACCAGTTTCCTCAAGGGTCTGTGGTGGGACTGAAGGTGAACTTCCATCACCTCCTGCCCAAAGCTTTGCATCAGTCACTCCACTACATCCTGTTCCATCCAGGTTCCTTTGTCCCTTTCTTTCCCTGAAGAGTTCTCTGTGATGGGCAAATAATGATTCCCAAGCACACCGAGGGTTCTCAGGTTTCCTACACTATTCCTTTTCTCCTTGCAGGGAGCCATCAGCACCTTGCAGGTAAAGGCAGTGACTGGGAGAAGAGTTTGGAATGTTCTTCTCAACACTCGGTGCCTTCACTGCAAGGGCACCTGGCGTACGATGGAGCCCTCTCAAGGCTGCTCCAGCTTTCCCAAAGCAATGGGCCAAAGTGCCCCAAGGCCCCCAGGGGTGCTGGGGGGGATGTTCCTGAGTGGGCAGAGTTACAACCCATCACCTCCCAACCCTCCTTCCTGACAGCCAAGCTCCCCAAGTGCACCAGCGTGGGGAACACGAGCTGCTTCCTCCACCCCGGTGGGGGTGTGACTGACCTTCACCGCTGGGACTTCCCCGGCATCTTCTTCTCCACAAGCAACTTCCCACCACGAGGATCTGCTCATCCTCCCTCCCAACCTATCCAATGCATTTTTTTCCCCCCAAAACGTCAGGCTGAGGAGCAGCAGCAGACCATGGACACGTGTCTAGGGAACAACTACGGTGCAACCAGGAGGAGTCAACCAGCACACGAATATTCAACTTCATGACGAGGAGCAGCGGCACAAGGCGCCCAGGAAATGAAACATCTCGTCTTTCAGCTGAACGAGCAGCCCTTAAGATCAAGACCAGGGTGGATCTGAAGGGTTTGATAATGACGATGATGATGATGATGATGATGATGATGATGATGATGATGATGATGATGATGGGCATCACCTGACTCGTTCCCCGTGGAGGAAGGAGGTCGGACGCGCGGGCGGGAGAGGGATACTGCACCTTTGGAACAGTGTCATATACATAAGACAAAGACAGGCATCTGGATGTTAACAAAAATAAGTAACAAAGAAATATGATTAAACAAAATCTCTTCTCACATCATCCTATACTACATCCTCCTTCTGCTTAGCAGAAAATTGTACGTACACAAAAATACAAATACACAATTTTGTAGAACAGTCTGATTTTAATATATTTATATATATTTATATTTATATGAGTGGCAGGTTAGTTCATTATATAGAGCTTTTTGCACTTTTGGCTCATATGCAACAAGGCTTTATAAATTCAGCTTTAGCTTTCATTCAGGTTTTATAGCTTCTTGAACATTTGTTTTCACATTTAAAGCAGCATCCAATTTGCAAGAGGAGTTGGTGGTGGCTACAGCAAGGATCAGGTCAAGAGGTTATTTGGGGGCTGGGGGGGAGGAGAATATACATTCCAGTGTGTGTGTGTGTGTGTGTGTGTGTGTGTGTGCGCGCGCTAGTGCTCATGGAAAACAGACCAGAGGGTGACCACACCACTCCAGGATCCCATGGTTACCTCGTGAGGTAGGCAGGACACCTACAGCAGATGAGACACACAACCAGCAGCTGGGTGGGAGATGCCGACGGAGGAACGGACAGGGCAGGGATGGGACACGGCTCGTCTTGGGTGTCACTGGTGCGTCTGGTGACAGGGAAGTGGCAGGAGGCAGCTGGAGCCATCCCAGCACAGCCCAAAGAGGAGATGCACGGCTGGCACCCGCCCCCAAGTCGAGGTTACGGTGGGACAAAGTCGAGACACACAAAATTTGGATGTGAGGAACCTCCCCGGCCTTCGCTGGGGTTTTGCTCCGTTTTTGTGTGGCTCCAAGGCTGTTCCACCGTCCCCTCACCTGTGGGTTCGCAACACTCAACTACAGCACCCATCTGCTGTCACCAACATCCACTGCCAGTGACAGTCACTTTTCAGGGAAAATATCACTTCCAAAAGGCATCTCGGAGCAGGGCCAAGGGTCCGTGTGTGCCACGGGCTCCACCAACAGCGGATTTCCATCAGGAAATGTCCCAGTTTCCATCAGGACCCCAGCAGTGGATTCCCACAGGATCACTGCTTCTATCAACACCCATCCACTCCCCAGAGGCTGAGCTTCTGCTCTCTGCAGAGATGTCCTCAGAGCTTTGCTTGCCAACAGTCCTTTCCCAGGCTTTCCCACCTCGGATGTCAAAACATTCTGTTGCTAATGAAAAATAAAACATCTACACACGGATTGCTTTCACTGCTGAACCCTTAAGTGGTACTAAAACACCTCCCTAGTGTTCTGTTACCTCCTTTCACTCTGGTCAGAAGAAATCCTCCCTTAATGCAATTTTTTGACTATCACTGATACCTTTTTTCTTCAAACCCACATAAAATTCTCACCTTTACAAAATTATAACCACCTGCCAATAGTCAGGATTATTTTGACAAAATGTTGAGCAGGTGCCACTATGATAAACCTAGAAATAAATAAGAATATAGGAAGAAACTGCCTTTGGGATTCCAGAGAGGTTTTGGCTGCCCCACCCCTGGAAATGTTCCAGGCTGGGTTGGATGGGGCTTGGAGCAACCTGGGATAGTGGGAGGTGTCCCTGCCCATGGCAGGGCATGGAACTGGATGATTTTTAAGGTTCTTTCCAACCCAAACCATTCTGTGATTCCAAAGGAGGTGATTAAAGAAGCACATCAGCTTTTTCCACCCAGACCTGGTTTTCCAGAGGTGGATGTTTATCACACAGAGCCCTCTGTATCTGCAATCCAAGAGGCAGTTTCCTACTGAATTCTATCCAAGCTTCCCCCCTCTTTGCCATCCACCCCAAATCAGAGACTGCAAACATTTGGCTGAGAAATGAGATCCCCCCCAAAAGACTGAGAACCAAGGGGGGCAGCATGAGGGAAGAACGGGGAGTTTCTTCCAGCTGGGTTCTGCCGGGCTCTGGACTCGTTGGAGGGACGTGCGGAGGGATGCAGGGAGGGCTCTTTTCTAAATAGGGAAACGAGGTCTAATCCTGTTCCTCCAGCTCACTCTGGAGTCCTGTTCCTCACTTAGGCACTTTTTAAATTGACACTAAGAAAAAAAAACTAAAATGAAAGAAGTACTGCACGCGTCTCACACTTCCCCGGCTCTCAGCAGCCTTGGGAAGACCATAAAGACCGAGAGGAAGACAGCCAAGGCAATTTGTCAGGAAAATAGTGCTCCCCACGGCCACAACTGACTCTGACTCGTCACCCTTCGACAGAACTGCTGTGGAACTGACCCGAGTTTGAATCTGGGATTCCTGGATTATCTTTAGGGGCACAGCCTGTTCCTCGGTGGCACGACGACGTCGCGTCATCCCACAGGACCTGCCTTCCAAAGGGACACGGGGCTCTCCCAGCCTAAAGCAGCAGCGCTGCTGGGAGAAGTGCTGCCCAGAACCATCCAGAACTCTGGCAGCAAGACCAGGGAGGCTTTGATGAGATTCAGAAAGACATTCCTGGAGCCAAAAGCAGGAAGAAAGGAGGTTGCTTTTGGGTTTGTATTGGGGGATGGAATGGGAAATGTGTCCCTCCCAAAAGACCAAACACGGCTCTGACCCCACAGCAACCAGAAACCAGTGACCAGCTGCAGGGCAGCACAAGGCTCAGGATGACACCCAAATTCACACAGAAGCCAAAAAAAAAAAAAA
>VZTI01003651.1:295889-408843 GCA_013397865.1 Struthidea cinerea | reverse complement strand
AAAAAAAAAAAGCAGAGAAAATTCGGTGGATAACGCTGAAAGATGGAAAGCTCAAATTCCAAACTCTGCTTTCACTGTAATTTTTCATTTGGAAAGGTGACTTCAAGGTTTTCCAATGATTTTCAAACCTAAAGCAACTTATGAATAAAAACAAAAAGCTACTCTGGCTGCAATGAGTGATCCCCAGCCCTGGATAAATGAAGTGTCCAAGGGAAGCAGCAGATGCCTGGGAAAGCTGTGCAAATCCAGAGATCCTGTCCCAAACACCCACATTAAAAGCAGGCACCCAAACCAGGAAAATCCACTGCTCCAAGTAAGGTTCCGACACAAAGACAAAATAAATTGGAGCAAAAAAGGCCAGGCTGGACGGGGCTCGGAGCAACCTGGGATAGGGGAAGGTGTCCCTGCCCATGGCAGAGGGAGGAACTGGATGAGCTTTAAGGTCCTTTCCAACCCAAACCATTCCATGATTCCATGAAAAAAACCGGTTCCACCTGGTTCCTCTCCCATGGTCCAACCACCTCATTTCACACAGGATGGTGCAAGTAAGGAACCTGCTGTAAACTGGCTGAATTTATGAGCTGATTCTTCTTTTAAGTGGCCAAAGTGGATAAAATTCTTATTTATTCCATATATTCTTAGACTTCAAGTAAGTAATGGATACAGCACCATCTAAAAGGCCAAAGGAAAGGGGAATGTCTCCCAGTAAACAAATCTTCCCAGTAAAAAAAAGACAGTCCAAGTAATAATAAAAAAAATTATACCTAAAACCTACAATTTCTGTGATTTTCTAATCATCCAAACTGCAAGGAGGGAAGGGAGAAGGGTCTCAGGGCTGGGAAACCCCAGAGCAGAAAGTCTGGAAGCTTCTGCCCGACACTGGATTGCTTTTTATAGGGTGGAAACAATACAAATCCCTCACTTGGAGGCTGCAATGACAACAGGTTCAGGTCAGAGCACTTCAGGATAGGCAAACCAGGTGAAAAAGGATTATCAGGGTGTGAAGGAGCTTGCATGAAAGACAAAAGAAATCACTTCTGTGACAAGTTCAGTACCAAGAATCAACTTGAGAGGGAAGCGAATGGCTCAGAGCAGTTGAGGAGGGACAGCTCAGACTCTCCACAGGAATTCCTTCAAGGAATACAGGCTCTGTGGAGGAAATAAGGAGACATCAGTTTAGCCAGAGGGCTTGTCCTGGCTGTGGGATTTTTTGAAGCCATCTGACAATGGTATTTTGAAAATCAGCTGCTGAGGCACTGCAGCCCAAAGGAATGGTTGTGACTGATCAAATTCTGTTTATGCTGAATTTCTGGGGTAATGGGGAAAGATTTTTATCACATGGAACTGGAACTGGGGTTAGAGACATAAGGCACGACGTGTTCTCTGATGGAAAGTTCTTGCTGCAGAGAACCCCTCCAGAACTCAAATCTCTATAAATTATTCAATGTTCTGAACAAGTTCTAAAGGTAAAAGACATGTTTTATCTCTTTGGAGTCACAGATTTACAATTAAGGCCAGAAGGGACCAGTCTGTCACCTACAAGGAGACCCTGAATGTCGGGTGGCCTCCCACAATCCTGATGCGAACTCCCCATTCCATCTACTCCATTAAAAAAAAAAAATTAAAAAATAAAAGAAATCCCCAAACCAAACCCTAATTGAAAGTGTCTCTCTATTCTGCATCACTCCTTACAAATTTTATCACATATATCCAATGGATTTATAAACATTCCCTCATCTCCACAGCGTTTATTTTCTCCAAGGACCCGGAGGAAGAGGACTGAGACTTAAAAAGGTCTAAAGGAAGAAAGAGTTGGGCAAATGAAAAGCTCTGAAGGAAGGAAGTGGTGAATTAAAGTGTCAGACTTGAACTGTTCCTGCCCACGAGCAGCCGTGTGCCAAGGTGGGAATGTTTGGTTAAACTGAAAGGCAACTCTGCAGGGAGAGCTTCCAGCACATTCCAGGGCCTAAAGGGGCTCCAGGAGAGCTGGAGAGGGACTCTGGGTAAGGGACAGAGGGACAGGACCCAGGGAATGGCTTCCCACTGCCAGAGGGCAGGGACGGATGGGATATTGGGAGGGAACTGTTGGCTGTGAGGGTGTGGCTGGGACAGAATTCCCAGAGAAGCTGTGGCTGCCCCTGGATCCCAAGGCCAGGCTGGATGGGGCTTAGAGACACCTGGGATAGTGGAAGGTGTCCCTGCCCATGGCAGGGGGTGGGATGGGATGGGATTTTATGTCCCTTCCCACCCAAACCATTCTGGGATTCTCTGAACCACCTCTGTGAGAAACTGAACAAAAGCAGGGCTCAGGTTCCAGTAACAGCTCCTAAACCACTCCAATTCTTTCCTCAGCAAAGACCCCAAGGTCTTTCCCCTGTCCAGGGAGCAGTTCCACATTTTGTGCAATACCCCTGGGTCTTTCTCACCAACATCTTGAATTCCTTCACCGTTCCAAACCCAAACTCATCCCATTCCATCCCAGTGGAAGTGGAGATGCTCCTGCTGCTGTTTTCATTCCATAATTTTATCAATTCTTTTCAAGGTAAAAACAGCTTGGATGTGTCAGGGATAGTCTGTGGCCTTTGGGGCTTGAAAAGATCTGCTCATAATGCATAAATGCAATGGAAAAACCTGGTCAGTGCGTTGATATTTGGAATTCCTGGCTCTGGTTAGCTCCTGGAGGATATTTTCCATCCTGTCCCTACAGCCCTGTCAAAGAGAGAGAGCAGCAACTTCATCAGCAGGCAGACTTCAAAAAAAAATTATACCCAAAGTCAAATGTGCTTTGAGGAATGGAATAAATGCTTAATATTCTTAATGGAATATACTGGGTGAGAAATATTAATTAATAATTTACTTTCATTATCTCTTTGCCCTCCTTGAGCGATCTGACGGATAAACTGTGTAAGTGAAATGTATTTTTAAATCTCAAATGATGTCAAATATATCTCAGAAGGCTGAATCCAACCTCTTAATTAAAGAGGTGGGTTATTTAAGCTACATATGCCATCTTGCCATAACATGGAAGACTTTAATTAGTTAAGGAGAAGGGAGAGGAGGACGGGAAGCTGAATTGGGGCCAGTGACAGCAGCAAGCGAGTATCTAAAAATGTGTTTTCTAAAAAAGAAGTTGTTCCCATTGCTACTGTGAGTGTAGTGGTGGGAACTGTGCTGGAAGAACTGAAGTACCCACGGCCACAGGTCTGCTCTGAACTGGGCTTCACAAAGATTTCAGTGCAAAGAAGCTGAAAAGTAACTGGAAGATTTAAATAAGAGCCTAAGGAAGTCCCTAAATTCTTTAGCGAGTTAGGAACCGGGTAAGTTTCACTAAATTTGACTCAGAGTCCCTCTAAGCATCCTTACATGCCAAAAAAATGTGGAAACCTGCTTGCTAAGTGGAGAACAGCTCTGTGGGAAAATCTGGTCAAGAAACTTAAGGGCAAAAACGGAGCACAGGCTCTGCAGTGCTCAGTGGGCAACAGATACTCACAAAAACAGATTCAAAAGGCACAGAACTCCCTAGGGCAGAAGCTTTTGGAGAATCTAGCAACAGACCAGGGGAAAATGATGATATTTTGGGTCACCACCAGATATCCTGGGTGAATGGCAAGGATGGTGTTGAGCCAACCCTCCTGTGGGGGGATATCTTCAGATTTTTTAGGGAAAAAGGGGAGTTACCTCCTATCTCTACACAGTGTTAACTGAGAGAGCAGAGAGCTGGAGGAGAATATGGCAACGAGTGCTGATAAGGCTTCCAAGCAGACACTGGGATTGGAATTTGGAGTGGCAACCAAGAGCCAGGGACATTCCCTGCTCCAAGGAACTGGAATTTGGAGTGGCAACCAAGAGCCAGGGACATTCCCTGCTCCAAGGAACCCTCCACCTGCAGACAGGAGAAAACTCCGGATGAGGCCAGTGGAGTTCATGGCTCATCCTCCTCAACTCCCCAATGAGCCAGAAGAGCTAAACCAGGCCCTGGGCAATCTGTCCCCAGGCTGTCACACAACCACATGTCCTCTTTGTCTCCCAAACTCACGGGGAGTGACACGCACGTGGAGCGGGGAACAGAGAACCAGGAGGAGCAGCTTTGCATAGAAAACTGAACTCGGTTCAATCCCTGTTGTTGTAAGTCACCATTCATTGAGGTCATTATTTAAGTTTACAGAGGAGCTGTGTTCCAAGTGTCACTAATAACACTGGTATTAAAGAGAATTAGGGGGCGGGAGATCTCCTGTTTTCAATCACAGAAAAGACAGAAATCCTTTTAATCACGGCCATGCCAATCCCCGTCGTTCTAAAGCTGCTAATTACCCGTCAGGGACACCCAGCCATTCAAAAGAGCTGCCATCACTGTGACTGCCATACTCCCATGCATTTATCCTGCCCATCCCAATTACCCTGGCTGCAGCCTGAAAGGATTGAGCACAAGTGTGCTGGATGTTTTGATCAGCAGAACACACCCGCTGCCATTGAGCAGAGAGGGAATAAATGGCAGAGGGAGGCTTCTGCCAAGGCAGCTGAGGGAGAGATGCTCTGCACATACAGAAACATCAAAGGCCCATCACCAGCCCGCTCCAGCTCAGTGGCTTCAGTTCACTCCTGCTTGAGCTGTTGGCTGGAGCACTCCAGACCTTCCTGAAAGAACGGGAAAGAGCTCCATGCCGCAGCCATCAAACCCATTGGTTCTTTTTCTGCATCAGCCCGATTAAAAGGGGCATTTAAAAGGTTTTGTGAATTTTCCCCTGTGTTTCAAATGGCAAATCCTCTTCTAACTCCGTGGCAGTCGGGGCTGCACCATCCCTGGAAGTGTCCAAGGCCAGCTTGGACAGGGCTTGGAGCAACCTGGGATAGTGGAAAGTGTCCCTGCCCATGGCAGGGGGTTGGAACTGGATGCTCTTTAAAATCCCTTCCCACTCAACCCATTCCATGATTCTCTGATATAAACTACAAAACAATTCCAGGCTATTTTTAAGTGACAAAACCTAAGGCCAAGGATAGTGACAAATCCTTTAGTAAAGAGTTTGAATTTTTCTCCCTCTGCCTCACTGCTGCCACTGAGATAAACTTCCATTGGTTTGATTTGCTTTACATTTGTTGGACAAAAACCAACATCAAATCGCTGTCACCTTACTGACAGCCCTCAAAACACCCAACCACACTCTTCTAGTTGTAACACATTTCTCACAAAGGAAAAAAGATAATTTCAGTGTGTTTTAAATTTGGATTTTAGCTGCCATCTCTAGAATGCCTCTGGTTTTCATTAATGTGCAACATCTTTAGTCAGACAGTTTAAACCCCATAAATTTGACAGCAGGAAGAGAGGCTGAAATGAAGGTTTTAGGGCTGTACCAAACCCCTTTTGGCCAAAAACTGATCCAATATCCTGAGTAAATATCCCAGCTGCTCAAATGCCCAAGGGGGAATGTTTTAGGCTGAAATCTCCCTGTAACTCTTCTTGGGAACTGCAAGGTATTTTTTTGGTCAGACCATCAACCTTCCTTCCAAGGAATCACAGTGAAAACTCCACAAAACTCCATTAAAGTAGCTGGGATCAGGATCCAACCCCTAACTGCTGCTACAAACACACAAAATCCGGGTAAGGAACATACATTAAGGTCACTGACACGTAACACAACTTAAAGACCAATCCTGCCAACAAAGATTCCTGCCAAATGCCAAAAGCTGCACCAAACCAAAGATTATTGCCTACAAGCTTAAGACTTTGATCAAAAGAATATAATCAAGGTTAAAGAACTTCAAAGAGTGCAAGAGCTACTTGAGTGGGAAAACTCAGATAAAATAAGAGCCAAGTTTTGCCAAAACCCCCTAAAGTTTGCTGGTAATTATACAATGAGTTTGAAAGAAGCTGATGAGCACTGGGAAGTGGGGGCTGCACCATGACAGAGCTGGAGTGGGAGGAGGAACATTATTAAAAATCATAATTAAAATGAGTAGGGATAAAGCAGGGGAGGGGTTGGAAATGATCTCCAACGGAACACCCACAGCTCAGGATTACGGGCAGAGTCTCACACTGAATTTAGACATTTCCAAAGGGAAGTGTGACTCCAGCTTTGGATTCCAGTCAGGATCACACACCGGGAACCAACATCCTGCATCAAGGCAGCAATTCTGAGTTTGGAAAATTCTTACACCAATTTTAGTGGGTTTATCGATACGAGAAATAAAACCTGTTTCAACTACACTGTTCTTCCTAGAAGTGGCCAACAGCAAACACTTAAGGAAAGGAGGATCCAAGTTAGCACAATCGGACTTCTTCCCAGTCAAACCCTTTCAGCTTCTAATAATCACCAATTTGTGATTTACTGACCCAAAATTTCTGGCCTGTCACAGTAGTCACCAGTGGGCTTGAGTTAACCCCAATTTTTCCTGAAATAGGTTCAACTATGTGGAATTTTTCACTTGCACTCACAGCAGCAAGACAAAGATAAATCTACACAAATGAAGGCAAAAACTGATCTACAAATCACAAATGTTACAAAACCATGAAAAACTTACCAGTCTGATGTTAGGCAATGAAACAAACAGAGTAAGTCAAATATCCCTGAAGAACTGTGTAAACACAGCAAATAATTAATGAAATCTCTAATTTATGGCTTGATTGGAGCCTGGAGCCAGACCCTGCAAATAAAGCTCCTCTCTATTAGTAAACTAGAAAAGATAAATTTTTATGAACAGCAAAACAGAAAAAACCCTCAACAAATTAAGAGAATTTCTTTCAACAAGTCAACATGTACAAATCAGAACTAGGGAACGCCTCAACCTGAGCAGGTGTGCACGGAATCAGAGAATAATTTAGGTCAGAAGAGACCTCTGGAGGTCTCTAATCCAACCCTGTCCAGTTGAGTTTTGAATTCCCCAAGGATGGGAATTTCACTGCCTTTCTGGGCCACTGTTCTACCACTGAGCATGAAAATACTTCTATTTATACCCATCTGGGATTTTCCTTAATGCAATTTTAGCCCTCTGCCCCTCAGGTTTTTGCTGTGCACCTCTGAGAAGAGCCTGGCTCCGTCTTCTCTGGAATCACAGAATATCCTCAGTTGGAAGGGACCCACAAGGATCATCAAAGTCCAACTCCTGACCCTGCACTGGACTCCCAAGTTAAAACTAATTTATTAAGACAGTTAAAACCCAAAAGCTGCGATGTCCCCAGAGCCAGCCTGGACAAACCCAGCTCCTGCAATCTCCCACCACGTGCCATGTGCTCCAACCCTCCCATCTCCCCACTCCTGCTCACACAATGGTCCCACTAATGATGGACAGAGGGGACTAAACCCTTTCCATGACCTCCTGAAGGCTCTCAATGAGAGTCCCTAATTGCTGCAAGGGTGCACTGCAGACTCACATCCAGCACAGATTTCACTGTAACCACACGTGTGTCTGCAGAGTATTTAGAAGATCAACAGAAAACAAATCTGCTGATTTTGATCAACTCATAAGGCTTTTGCAAACGTTTGGGATCTCGTATTTCAGGAAAAAGGTGGGGGAACTAAAAAAAGCCCAACACCAAAACAATCCAGAAAAGAAGTGGAGGTAGAAATTGTTGTTTTAAGAAGACGGTCAGAGACAACAACTCAAGTAAAAGGACTTTATGAGGGACAAAATATCAGCCGCAACTCACTCTACGAAGGTAAAAGCAATCTGTGACCATCACAGATGAGGAGCTTCTTAAATTAACTTCTTTTCTGTTCACAGAACAAAAAGGTAGCTCGGATCTGCCACCAGAGCCACTTCAAGGGAACCCACAGAGAACAAACTGCAGCGACTCCAGACTGGCTACAACAAACTGCCTCTCCACTGCAGTGCTACAAAAATGAGGGCTCATTTCCAAGGAAACCCACAGACAGAAAGACAAAGACGACTCCCACATGGTGGAAACCCCCCCAGAAGAAAGGCTGAATTCCAGGACACACCCTCCACCAATTCTTTCACTTACTCCAGATCACATTCGCTTGTCTCGGTACCATCACACCGGCATCTGTCCCATCACAGATAATTCACCTCAAACCAAAATAGGACTGACCAACTGCAAATGGCTCACTCTGAGCTTCCAAATGAAGGCAACACCCTGCCAGGAGCACCCTGGGGACAGCTGAGGTCCCACTCGTTCCTCTAAGGTCCCACTCATTCCTCACACCTCTCGATGCCCAAAGAGAAGCCAGAACAGACATACCCCAAACACAGAGCCCATGGAACCGAGGGGCTGATTCTCCAGATATTTGATATTTTCCCTGGTAAAATAATGATGTGGGAAGGCAGAAAACTGGTATTTACCAGGAAGCTACAGCCCAGGAGGATCTGCCCATCTCCAGTCGCTCACAAGGGGTTTTTTACCTGTTTAACCTTCAGACAAGATACTGGTGCGGGACGTCAGCAGCTTCCTGACAGTGACAAACAGAATTAAGACCAGATTATTCTACATTAGATGGCACAGACACACAATTTCAGTGGCGTTACTTTGATCCTGCATCACATGAACCTATAATCAGGATACAGATGTTCTAATACTATTTTTATTCTTCCCTATTGCTTCAAAAAGGCAAAGCCTCAAACAATGCCTTTTTTTTTTTTTACAGATACCATAGTAAGCAATATTTCTTTTAAAATTGCAGCTGTCCAACAGTTTGAGTCTGTTCTTTTTAAAATGAAACAGCCAGAACAAATGGTGGTGGCAAGCCCAACGTAAAGAGGTCATCGATTATTAAAATCTCCTTACTATAAATCGTGGATGTTGCTTGTCAGCTCAGTGTGTGACTGTGGAATGAATAAGTAGGTAAAATTCCACTAAGGCTCGAGTTTGCTCGATCATTCTGCTCTGCAAAAAACAGAAATAAAAGCTCTCCCCCATCCTTTCACTCCTTAGTACCAAAACATTCATACAGGCAGTAAGAAAATAACTGCAGTGGTGCAATGGTCCCTGATCCAAGCCCTGCCTTTCCTGAGTCTGCCCTGACTCTACTCATGAATTTGCCTACTCCAGAAATGCAATAAAACAGAAAAAAAAAAGACGGCTCCATTCTGCTCCAGTGATCTATATCTAAGGAAAGCACATAAATTTTCCAATGAAATCCGTAAGCGGAAGCCGAGGCCAAGCCCTACCTATACGTCTTGGAAGGGACAAAGAGGCGGCACCGCGGTGCCCTCTGAGAGCACAGGATCTCCTCGGCACTTGGGGGAGCAGTTTGCTCCAGATGGACAGAGGGGAAGCTGATCTGGAGGGCTCAGCCTGGCTCAAATCCTGCTGAGGAGCCACACTGGAGGGGTCACGATGCTCTCTGAGAGTTCAGAGGGAGGAAGGGATGAGAACAAGGTAACAGCAACTTCCCTTCGCTCCACCTCGAAAGCGGAGGGGAGCGAAGGGAAACCCATCCTTCAGACCGAGCTGTTTTCCACTCTCTAAGCTATTCCCACACAAACTGGGAAGATAAAGCGGAACGTGGAGGAATCGCTATGCAAACTTTTATATATGTACCTCTATACAAAAATTTCCATAGGTTTTTAATTTGTTCTCTGTTAATGTAACACAGCCCTGCCCGTCTCTAACACTTCCCGTGCTGTTTCCATCAAAATGTTTCCTCTTACCGGCAGCAACATATCATTTTATCAGGATGCCAGGAGATCATTTCCACACAATGCTAGCAGATGTAATTTTCTTAGATGCACACACAGTTCATCATTTAGATACTAGATGACAAGGTGATCGCAGGGTGACTCTGTAATGCAAGTTTGCTGTTTGGTATTTGGAATTCTCAAATGATAAAAAAAAGACTTATCAAATATAAATATCTTTAAGAAAAAAGTAACAAAAGTGCTACATATGATCAAGGAAAACAATTCCATTAGTTCCTGCTACTTAGAGTAGGTTTGCTTTACAAATATTACCACATCCATTATCAGTATGGCTTCCAATTATTAATTAAATTGCTCGTAGCAGTAGAGCTTTCTCACACCTTAACAAAGACAGAGTAAAGAGAACACAAAACATTCACACCCCATTTCTCAGGTAAGAGATCCTCCTGCCTTTAAACAAACAAAAAAAGTTCATATTTAGGAGAATATTTATGCTCTGATGGTTATCTAGCAAAGGTCAGATGTCGGATTCTCCAGTAACCTTTCAGGCTAGTCAGGACGTAGGCATTACTTACACAGATGTGTAAAAATCCACTCACCCATTTTAGGACCTTAACAACCTTCCTGGAAAACATTGCTTTCGAAAGTGGCAAAGTGGAGAGAGGAGTAGGGTGGGGACAGAAAAGGTGAGAGAGGAGGAATTAAAGGTGAAATTGTTAATGACAGATGGATAAGAGTCTAGACCTCTTCTGAGCAGGCACTGCCAGCCATGCCAAGAACGAGCAGTGGTTCTGAGAAGTGGACTGTTGTCCATTAGACATTCAGCTCATTTTTCATGTGATCCCAGGCTGGGCTTCAACCATGGTCCCAGAGGCAGAAGGCAGCACTTCTCCACCAAGCCACGCAGCTTGTGAGAGCAGAGGATGTCTGTGTTGAATATGTGAGCATCAACCGAAATGCGGGAATGTGTTTCCAATGAACATTCTCAGCACAGCACCCGAAAGTAAACGGAGTCACTGTATGACCAGTGAGGCACGGCTTATTGCAGCTGGAAATCATTTATTCCCATGCTGGAGTGGGGTTTCTAAGTGTTCTTTTTACTCTCTGTTGATACTCCCGATCTGGTGTCCATCGACCCTGTGCCACTACCTCAGCTTGCATCCTTTCAGTCTCAGGGAAGGGAAAGCGTACGGACTATCGGTTTCAACATGATCTCTAAGATTATCCAAGATTTTAAGTGTAGCCTAAGACTTGTAATTGAGGGCTGTCTAAAATACCTGGAAGCACTTTGAATGCTAAGACAGAGCAGCAAGATTTTTTTGTGTTTTTGTTTTTATCTTTCTAGCCACTGGGGGCCGGGAGAGGGAGGTTGGTTGGTTGATTGATTATTTATTGGGAATTAATACTGAGAGAGTATATGCAAAGGCTGAGGGCACCATGCCATCTTCACAGAACAAGACCCTAACAGCTAACTGACGTACAAGAAACTGCAAAGTTATACTGTAAGAACACATATTAAGGACCGAGGAAAGTCTGCTAAGGTGCTACGTCTAAAACTAAGTTACTTCTTGCTTTGACCCTCCCCTTTCTTGGCATCAGTCATCGTCGAGAGCCTCTGTCTTGATCTCGTTGGCTCCTTGCCGGGCCAGCGCCAGGATGGTGTGGTTGACTGCTGCCATCTCCACGGCTAAGGAAATGGGGTCTTGGTGGTCACTATGGCTAGTGCTGTCATCCTGGGAACCATGCGGGAAGGAGCAGAGAGAAGCAGGGTTATTCCACAAGTCCAAAACCACAGCGGAGAAAACAAATGCGCCGAGCGATCGTGGGGGGACAGAGCGGGTTCACAAAGTGGGTTTGGAATGACCTCCCCCACTGTGCAGACAAAGGTAAGCAAGGCAGGGAGCGGGGGTCTCAGCTCTGAAGGAAAATATTGAATTATGAAGATAGAAGTGATACACGAGGTAAGTCAGGAAAGCAAATTAAGACAGGAATCACTGGGCATGGCACAGGTCCATGCTTATTGTTGGAAAATACAGTTCTGGTCACCCTATTTAGGTCATCCCATGGGCATCCCTGGCCAGGGCAGGGGGTGGAAAGAGATGAACTTTAAGGTGCCTTCCAACCCAAAGCATTCCGTGGTTCTCTGAGTCTATGTGATGCCACAACGGAAGTCGAAAAGGCAGAGAAAACAACATCCCAAGGGAAGAGGTTTCCTCACGAGGAGAAGCTAAACAGAGTCAAGTCCTCCAGTTTGGGAAAGAAAAATGGCTGATGGTTGATATGATAAATGTTTATTACAAATAATTGCAAAATAAGAGGAGAATTGTCCATGGTTTTTTATGATCTAATAAGCGAAGGCACCTGCTGGAATGGTAACGTGTTCCACGGCAGCAGTGGGAAGACTGCTTCACTTAGCACAGTTCAGTTCAGGATTCACTGATTTTTACATCAGACAAAAGCAAAAATGGCTTTGTAAGGCAGGGGTTGGACAAATCCAGGGAAAATTAGTCTGCTAGAAATTATGGAAACTCAGGAAGCTTCTCAAAACTACTGAATTCCAGAAGCTGGAAGCTACTAAAATGAAATAATTCTATGTATATTAGAGAAGTACTTTTCCTGTAGCTGCTACTATTGACCAAAACCAGGATACAAACTGAGCCTAACCCTTGGTCCAAGCCAGTATCCTGTGAAGACCTTGAATTCACAAGGTATAGGGAAAAAGATGCTGGAAAACTCTGGGAATGCTAGAAAACCAGTGACTGAAGGGGCCTGGAACCACCATAAATCAAATATGGAACTTTGGGGAAAATCATGGTATTTTCCCCTCTTTAAAACAGGGCACTAATAGTTATCCCCCTGTGATCTTGCAGGATTTTTAAATTATTATTATTTACAGAGAGGAAATTATAAACATTTATCAGTCTCCCAACAGCCTTTAAGTGAGGAACTTGTGTGATTTAAAATTTAAAACGTGCATAGAGAATTTTAAAATTAAGATGATGGGTGGCAAATGTTGAGGAGGATGAAAAAAGCGCCAGGTTTTGGTAAAATGCTGAGGTTATTTTAAAGGATTCATTCATTTATAACAAGGGTCTGGTAAATACTTTGATATCAAACACTTTTAGGGCCTCTCAGAAATCTTTACCATGGTACAAATACAGAGCCCTAAAATCTGGGGGTTTAGGCACTTTGTTAGTATTTAGATGAGCTCTGTGTTTTGAAGTTTATTAAAGTTTAAGTGTTGCTGTGGAAAACAGAATTTCTGGGTTTAACAGCTAAGGGATGTTAAATGGTCATCAAGAGAACTTGCCATTTAATCTGCTTTGCTGCTAATGACTAATTACATCTCGTGGAGGAGCCCAGCCAGATTACTGAGAAATGTCATTTCTAAGGCCTCTAAACAAAGATCTTTAAATTTTAATAACCAATTTATTTCTCTTTTCAAACTATGCTGGTTAATGCACAGAAGAAAAACATAGTTTGGGAGTCTACATCACGTTCCGCCTCAGTGTTCTGGTCCTGTATCTGTCTGACAGGGAGTTTTCTGGGCTTGGCAGTGGTTTCTAGATGTTTTATGGCAGCCACAGAGCAGCTTCTCATCACTGAGAGCCACAAAAGTTGGTCCCACCAAATCTGCTGGTGCTGACCTATAAAAAGGGTCTCAGTACCCATCAGGAGCAGAGCAGCTGGGGATGCCTCTGCCAGGGATCTGCTGTACTGGGCCAGAGCCAAGTGTGCCAGGGACTCATTCCAGGACACTCAACTGCTACTCCACTCCACCAGCAGCCTTTGGAGAGGGAGAACTCCCTGCTTCTCCCAGAAGAGGCAGGGAAAAGTGATGCAGCCCAGCTGCTGGGGTAGCACAGAAACATCTCCTCTCCAAACCAGGTGAGTGAACTGGTCGGGTCACTGGCGCCAAGCACACACAGCCCTGGGGGGTTTGGCCAACACTGGGAAAATTGGGAAGGGGGTGCAATACCTGTCAGGAAGGTGTGTGAAGGAAGGGTCACCAACTTTAGGGTAGGTGAGGGCTCAGAGTGCGGGAAGGGGTATTCTTTTGCTAGAGAATTTAAAAAAGAAGTTGCTGTCAAGGGTTAAAAATAACCAAGAAAAAGAGAGAACAGGCAAGAATTAAAATGCAAAAACAACAACAACAAAAAAAAAAGACAGATAATATGTAAACAATCCAAATAGTGGCAAATTGTTGCAGAACAATATGGAACAGGCCAAATAAAGGTCAGAGTTTAGTTACTCGAATCCTTTCCCCCCACCCTTCACCCTCTGTCTGTCAGTGTCTGAGGGATGATCCTGAGAAGCTCCTGAAAGGTTCTCCCACAGAACAGACAGAGGGAGCTCAGGACCTTCCAGGAGGGTGCTCAGCGCTCAGAATCTCGCTGGGAAAGGCTGGAACAAGGAATTCTGAAGTGTCCTGGGCAGGGCTCTGCCCTGCTCGTGTCTGGGGCTGGGTCAGCTGCTCACAGCAGGAGCGGCCCTGGCTAGAACGGGGCCTTTCTTGCAGAAAGAAATCAGAGGTGCAAGAGGTGCCCAGCTTTTCAGGGCTAATTGCTGGTGCCTGACACACAGGACTGTGGAAGACCTGTCCATCCTTCCTGAGGGAGGGTAACTCAGACTGCCAGGGAAGGAGAGCGTGGGTGTGGCGGGGCCCTGGCTGAGGTGAGGCTCTCCTGCCGTGTCTCAGACATTGTGTGTGGTGTGAAGGGTGTAACTTGCTTGTTTGGAGCAGATCCTCCTGTCTTCTTCTACCTTCTCTGCTTCTCTGCCTCCCTCGGAACATCGTCCCTCCTCCTCCCCGTTGCGTACTTGCCAAGTGTCCTGTTGTGAGGCAACAAGTCCATGTGGGTCAATGCCGGATGCTCGCCCCTTCCCCATCACAACGACACAAAAGCCAAACAAAACAGGATTTTCAAGAGGCAAAAGGGCCTTTTTTTATGTGTTTGAGTTCTCCCTTTTTGGCCCATAAGGCTCCAGAGCTCACCTGCTCCGAGTAGTCGTTGCCATCCACGTCGTCGCTGTTGGAATGACCTCCCGGACTCTGTACATCTATTCCATGGCTCTCCAGGATTGCTGCTTCTTCGAAAAAAGCAAATGGATCCCTCATTTATCTGATGCATTGGAGTAGTTAAAGTAACTAGGTTTTTTCTCCCTTCTTCAGGAAGTTAGAATAACAAGGAACAGAGTTAGTTCTCAGCCCCTTCCTCTTCACTCTCCATTTTCTGGGAAGGCAGCACAGGCACAAACACTGGTTTGCCTGAAACCCTTCCCTGCCAACTACCAGACTTGTCTGTGAGTAAAAATCCCTGTTTCCAGCCAGTCCTAATAGAAATCAGTGTAATTTCTAAGGTACTGGAGTGGCAAAGGAATTCCTTGTAAATCTTCCCCCGTAGTTTGGACTGGCAGGACTTGAGGGGGTGGGAAGTGTCTGAAAATAGATGGGAGAAATCTCTGAAAGCACTTGAGGGATTTGAAAACACACAAATCCATCTTCCAGTAGGATCCATATATCTAAAGCTCCCTTTGCTTCTTTTCAATCTCTTTCCAAACCTCCTCCCCAAACACTAAACTGCACCCACCTTGGACTGAGTTTGCTTTATTCCCCCGACCCCTTTGAGAAGCAATTTTTACTTGCAGAAAAATAAATTTAGTTAAACTTCAGTAATGTGTTAAATGATGTAAAAGGAGGGTTTTTTCTCATTCAAAAATAAGGCAAAATAGTGGAACATTTGCAATAATTAAAAATGCTGGAAATGAGCAGGTATGGATGTCTGTTCACCTATGTGCTGCAAAAGTAATTCTGCATAATACCTAAGTAAGGGCATCAAATTTTTTATGAATGGCAGGAGTTGGTTGAATCCTGGCCACTGAGGTGCTTTATTCTCCCTGGAATGTCTTATCCATATTAGAGGGTCTCCTTCCTACAAGTTCAGAGTCACTTTGGATTTCCTTACAATCAGCTAAGAACCCACAGGGTTAACACTGAAATGATTTCTGTTTTATCCTGATTATCAGCAAAAAATGTGGCTTTTTTCCAGCCACTTGTCCCTGGGCAAATCCTTGGAAAGCTGTCAGGGGCAGAGGTATAACCAGGATAAACACCACGCTAAGTTTGTGAACCTGCCAACATCTCTGTCTCCCTTATTCACAATCTTCAGGTTTCATTTCAGATTTGAGTTTGGCTACTCAGAGGAAGGAAATACAACTCTCTCCTTCCACCAACAAAATTCTCATTTTGCTTTTTTTAAAGCTGATCTTCCGGTAAAACTTTGTAACTGCATCACTTCTCCTGCACTGATGACAGAATTCTACAAATTACACATGTTTTACCAAAAATCTGGAGCACCAAGAGACTCATTTTCATAATTCCTCCACAATTCTCCTGAGGCTGTCAGCACCTCTGGTGTTTTCACTAATTTATTCTTACGTAATTGCCACCTCTCCTGAGCAAGTCCCAAGCCTCGCAGGCAGGCTCTGTGATACATTACCGATATTGGCTCTTCTCTTGATCTCCTTCCTCCTGTTGGCAAACCAGTTGTACACTTTAAGGGAGGTAACTCGCTCCAAATCCGATAACTTTTTTCCTAGGAAAGCAACAGAGGGAAAAATAACAGCACAGTGTTGTTACTCACTGAGTTCCAGAGAAGCTGTGGCTGCCACAGCCTTGGAAGTGTCCAAGACCAGGTTGGATGGGGCTTGGAGCAATGTGGGATAGTGGAAGGTGTCCCTGTTCCTGTCCTGGGATTGGAACTAGACGAGCTGTGAGGACCCTGCTCACCCAAACAACTCTGGGATTCTGTGGGATAAACCCCTGAAACACAGACAGCACTGGCAAGTTTTTATAACTGAGAAAGAAGTGAATCTCATGTGGGTCTAAGTCCTGTGTCCAGGCGCTGTGGCACTAACTGCCAAGCATCTCCTTTCTTCTGTTTTTTAAAAACCTGAAATACAGGAATTTCTTTGCAGCTTCAACCAACTCAATCCAGAGCCACGGGAGAATGAAGGGCTGTGCTCTTCCAGCTTGAGCACAAAACTGAGATTCCAAAAACTGCAATTCCAGCCACAGCCCTGCCACAAACCCCATCCCTGGGGCTCCTTCTCTCACCTTGTGTCACGAGGCTACAGTTGCACAATTTTCTTCAGCAGGAAAATGAATGAAGAGGTTTTGTGGCATCCCCTGCAAGCTGCTTTCCTTTCTCTCAGCCCCCAGCACCCACCACACCCTCCCAACTGTGCCACTTGGGATCTTTTGGGAGAACGGGGGTGGATGCTGGAAACCAGATCACTGGATTTTTACACTTAAACCAGCAAAAAATTTCCCAAAAACCAGAAGGCAGCTATAGAAAACGAAGCCTTTTCCTGGTCATCAGTAAACAGAGGGAAGACTGGAGGGATTCAGTTTTTCAAGGACATCCTGGAAACCTCTTCAGTTGCCCTCGGCCCTATATAAAACATCCCCCGTATCTGCATCCTCAGACCTCTGCAGGCTACACAGGGATGAGCCCTCTCCCTGTTTTTGACTCCTTCTCAAAGTTTATTTATTCAGCATATGAAACACCCATGTAATTGCAGCAATCTGCACACTTAAATAAGTTAGGAGAGATGAGACAAGTGAAAGAAAGCAAACTCTGGAAATTGATAGCTTGACTGCTGCCTAATGCTTCGCATCAGCACCACTGGCAATATTTTACTGCTCCCTGACACGGCCTTGCAGCACTTTGTTCCAAGTTGCTCCACAAACCAGCGGCACAGCCAGGAATGAAATCCTCAGCTCTCTGGTCCCCTACCTGATAGATTTTCCAGGGAAATTTTCAGCAGGTATTAGGGAAAAAGGACTTTGCCATGAGAATGCTCAACATCGTGGAACAGGGGCCTGGAGGTGGGAAAACCTTCAGTTTTGGAGATACTGAAAACTGAATAATCTCATCTAAGCTGGTGTTGCCTCACCAGATGATCTCCAGAGGTCACTTCCATTCTAAACTGGTCTGATCCTGTGTTATCCTGTGACAGTCCCAGCTCTCCAAAGCTCCCTGAAAGGATAACAAGGTGGGGATCCCTCTTTTCTCCCTTGGAACACGAGACAGGATGAGAGGAAACGGCCTCAAGCCGTGCCAGGGGAGGTTCAGGTTGGATATTGGGAACAATTCCTGCCTGGAAAGGGCTGTCCAGCACTGGCACAGCTGCCCAGGGCATTGCTGGAGTCCCCATCCCTGGAGAGATTTAAAATCCCTGTGGATGTGGCACTTGGGGACATGGGTCAGTGGTGGCCTTGGCAGTGCTGGGGGAGAGACTGGACTCGATGATCCCAGAGGCTTTTCCATCCTAAATAATTTTGTGATTCCATGTGCATGACTCACGCCTTAGTTGCCTTCTCATTAATTTTTATTCTGGTTGTACGAAATCTAAATATATCCAAAACACAAGTTCTGAAATCTGTGTAAATGTTTGGTTAGCAAAACTAAGCAAAGGCAGGTGCATCCACTAACACTGAATATTCATGCTCCTCTCCCAAGTCTAACTTCTCCAGAAACAGGGGAAATACAACTTGTTGACTCAAAGACAAGGTCCTCCATGAACACTCAGGTTCTAATACGAGATCCCTGTCTGGAAGCTGTAAAACATTGAAAAACACAAGAGCTGAGCTCCTTCCTCCTGCACGAAACTGCTTTATCAAAGGTTGATGACCTTGGAAGACTTTTCCAACCCGTATGATTCTGATTGTCCTGCAAACATCAGTCTGAGAACCCAAGTTGCTGAAATCTTTGTTTTTGGGAAGGACCCCCCAGCAGCTCCTCACCTGGTTTTTGTATAACTGCATTACAGGCGTTGGCAATTTCTTCTCTCTTTGCCTCGTCGGGATATTGATTCTCATTGAAGTAACTGCAAAAGGGGGGAAAAAACAAAGTTTTTAAGAAATCAAGAGCATGAAGGCACCAAAGCAGCTCCACTAAAAGGTGTCAGCTGCTGATTTATGCATCACTCCTCCAGAGCTACCACGGACACAGTGAATTTTATGGATAAAGTAACATCAGCCTGCGCTTAGGTCCACATGGAATGAAGGGAACTTCCTAAATCCCTCAGATAAATGAATATTACCTCAGCATTGAGAATTTTGTACTAGGACACCCAAAAAAGTAGGCAATTCCATGGATACCAGAGTTAAGACTGTCAAATGAAGCATCACGTCTGAGACACCACAGGCCTTTGACTTTATTACCCTTTATTTATTGTTTTTCCCCTGACACACCCCCAGCTGAGGTAGAAGGAGCTGTTTAACATTTATTTTGACCCCTGTGCATAAATATTTGTTAATATATACACATCCATACATACTTTTAATATCTCTATTATGCAAAACCCCACGAATACTGCAGAGACAGATATGGTGTGGAGATGTTATGAAATTACACAGGACGATTTCTAGAGTCAGATTATTTTTTTAAAACCCCAATTTAGAATTTTTCAATCTTCCTCAGACTGACACATTGAGTACAGCACGTTTCTAACAGTATTTTTTCTGGAATAATTGTGATTTTATTGTACTTTATATGCAGTAAACATCCTATAAAAGTTAAAACTGTCTCCTCTTTTACTTCATGGAACCGCTTTGCAAATTTTAATGAACTGATTTACATTCCACAGAGCTTATCAGATCTGCATTAAAACCAACAGGAAGTCCTGTTTACTTCGATGGACTCTGATAATCCCACCACAAGCAGGGACTACCACTGTTTTTTCTGTAGATTATCCATCATATACAATCCTAGGATTTCTTTTATCAACTTCGATCAGCAGCAGGTCCGGCTGTCGGACAGCTGCTCTGGATTTGAAAATCACATCTTTCCCTAACTGCAGATCATCTGGTAGTAGGAGATTCAGGCATATTGAGGCAATTATTGTTTTCCATGCTTCTGTTTCTCATCCAGTGGATTGGCCCCAGTTACTTTCTATGGAAATCTGGATTCTGTTCCGTACAGGAACTGTTTCTGTCCAAACTTTGAACACTCAGGCTGAATTTTAGGTGCCACTACTTCATCCCAATGTTCACGGAGTCATTTCCAGTCACTGCTATGCCCACAAACAGGGTCCTACTTCAAAGTTGCTACTCAGTGAGTAAGAGAAATCACACATCAGCTCAGAGAGATGCACCATTCATGTACTTCCAGGTAATCTGGCTTAGAGAGCAAATGCAACCATAGGAGCAGCTCAATCTTCTCTAAATGAAGGGCAGCCTCTGCCTTAAACTTTAACTGAAGTGTTGGAAAAGCTGGGAGCTTGTCAGCCAACACTTCCACTATCAGAGCGAACTAATTGCTGGAATTAAGGGGATGGTGTAAGGAAAGGAGGAGTTCCCTGACACAGGACTGGCGTCTTCGCTCAGCCTGATGAGAATTTGGAATGAACATCACACCCCTGGGACAGGGTATTTTTAAAGTATACTCTCCCCTCTTCCATCTCCATCCCCTTTCTGTGATTCCAGCCTTTGAAGGGATGCGTGTGTCTATCCCAACTTGCAAATTTCTGTTCAAAGGGGTTGTGTTCTGTACAAAGGTGCATTTTGGGGAATGGAGAGCTTGGAAAACAGAGCAGAAAATGCTTTTTCCAGTAGTTAGTGATGGAAGCAGAAGCTCAGGATCCCAGTTCAACAGCCCCATGACAATATCTGAGCTCTCCCACCTACAGAGCGCTGCCCTCTGCCCAGAGCCAAGAATCATTTCCTCTTTTAAGCACCCTGAGATAAAGGAACATCAAGAGATCACAGCTAAAACTGCTGTTCTATTATTTACACGAACACATGGCCTGCCCTGCAGTCCTAACCAGCAATCCAGGCCATCAGCACCTGTACAAAAATGAACATTGATGGAAGAAATTATAAAATACATAAAATTATCAGTCAGGGTGTCCTTGAACTGCCCATTCTTGTTGATGCAAGAAACTGAGACACCAATGAATGCAACAAAGGCAACACAAGAGCTACGGGTGACCCTTCTCTTGTCACCTAACTGGACACTGTCCCTTTACCAAGCCACAGCCAGGCTTTTGCTGGCACAAACAAACAGCAAAAATATTTTTCTACCAACAACAAAACTTCAGCTCAGGCTTACAATTCTCAGGTAATCTCCCTGCAATGGAGCAAACTTTCAGAACTGGCCCATGAATGAGACACCTCTTCTAGCAAATGAGGAAGTTTTGTGTATTCCAATCATTTCTGTGACTCAGGAAGTGCTGAACCAGTAGTTCTCATCTCTAAACATTTCACAACTAAGTTACCAACAATTCACTTGCCTGACATATTTTTTGTAATTCTGAAACATTTTCTTTAAATTCAAACATGAATTTCTGATCTTTTCATGCAAAATGTCAAAAAGTTTCTACAAGAAGAACGATTTTCACTTGAAAATCTGAAACTCTTCTCATCCTAAATCTGTGATTGATGAAAAAGCATCAAAAATCACAGTGAGCTGTCAGGCAGCTGTGTTGGTCACGGTGACATTTTAGTGGGGATCACAAAGCCAAGTGGGTACCAGCTGGATGGAGAACTATTGGAGCAGATAAAACTCTGTTTCTGCAGGTGACAGTAATTTTAGAACCTGCCTCTCCTTCCCCCTGCTGGATTATTCCTTATCCTCATTAATGATGTGACTTCTCCTTCCCCCACACATTCAACTTCCCTATAAACTCAGCCAACCCTCAACCTGTGCTCCCCAAAACTGAATCTTCTCCTCGTAACTGAATCCCAGGATGGTTTGGGTTGGAAGGGTTCTTAAAGATCATTCAGTTCCAACATCCTGCTGTGGGCAGGGACACATTCCACTTCCCCACATTGCTCCAACCTGGCCTTGGACACTTCCAGGGATCCAGGGGCAGCCACAGCTTCTCTGGGCAACCTGTGCCAGGGTCTCACCACCCTCACAGGGAAGAATTTCTCCCCAAAATCCAACCTAAATCTACCTCCCGTCAGCTTAAGGCCATCACTGAGGCCATACTGTTCCTCTCCATGACCGCATTGTGCTTTTAGTGTATGACGGAGTGCAAGCTGCTTTATCAAGAGCTCGTACCCTGAAAGGAAAAGGCCTCACAGCTCCAGGTAACCCAAAATAGCCAACCCTAATTGCTGATTTTCCTCCTCAGCCTCCCGATTCCCTGAACGCTCCATGAACACATCGCATTTCATTCCCATCCCACCAAGGTCTCACGGGTGACATACCCAGACACAAAGCACACCATTTAAAACCTCCCACCATGTGGCACTTGGGGACATGGTTTAATGGTCAACACGATGGTGGCTGATGGTTGGACTCGACGATCTTAAAGGTCTTTTTCACCCCTAATGATTTTAGGATTATATAAATCTGTGATTTCCGGAAAGGAGGTGAGAATAATTGAGTATTCTAGATAGGGAAGCCATGGGATAAAAAAAATCAAGACTTCATCACTGACTATTTTGTTTGCTCATGCAAAAGTTGTGAAAACACTGTGGGTTTTTTGGACTACAGTTCTTCTTGCAGTAAATTAATTATTCTGCCTCTAGTTCTGTTCCTTATCAGCCAGGTACACAGGGCAAGAATGCAGGATGTCTGAAATTCCCTTCACAGCCACAAACCTCAGCCTGTTCACAGTCTGAGAAGTTCCTGAAAGCTACAGATGAAAAATATGAAGCAATATGAACTTAAAAGGAAAGGAAAAAAGCAAAGGAGCAGGCACAAGTAACTCCTGCAAAGGCACACTGCTTTCTAGACAAAGGGCAGCTGTCAGCTGAATACCTTCCATGAAGAAACCAAATGATCTCTTTTGTGGAAAATGACAGTGGAGGATTAAAATGAAAAGTGGCCAAATAATTTACATGAGATGAGAATCCATATGATGGTAAAGAATGTAGATATCCTTGAAGCCGTTTCATTTCAATAACACTGAAGCCTAGAAAAATTGCAGATTCAGAGAAACCCTCTTTCTTTCAGGGATAATGTGCTTAGGACAATGATGGAGAGGGAATCCATCTCAGCCCAGGGCTCTGTAATGGAAGGAGAAGCCTCCCCCCCGACTCCTTACCAAGGTGCCCCTCTCTGAATTCCTGCAATAGCTGCCAATCTTTCTTTTTTTTCACTTCTGTTCTCGAGGCTGAGATATCAGATGCATTAAGCAATGCCTCGGTAGTGTTCCTGATAATCCACGGTGGAAGTTTAGTTGCTCCCTATCAGCTTTGCAGCTGCCAGGGAAGTGTCTGAAACGGCGGAAGGACGGGCAGGGTCGGTGCTTTTTCCAGAGGGCTGGATAAGCAACGAGATAAAGCCCCCCACAACTGATCAAAAAACCCCAAGTTCGGGAAATTCTTAGTTTACAGCATGTCCTAAGGTTAAAAGTTCCAAATGTGGCAGGGCAGGGGTTCAAAGTGGAGAGGCTCAAATGTGCTGCAGGGTAACAACTCATGGTGCAGCTGCAGCAGAATCACTCTCAGGTGAGGTCACTCAGGTGTGGGGACACAGGGAACAAACTCCTCACTGGAGGAGGGATAACTGACCTTGCAATTGATAAGAGACAAGAATACACAGATGCGTGTTTACTGAAGAACAGCAGACGTGCTGCAGGCTCACTCCCTCACTTCTCTTTGTGTTTGCATCCCTGGGTTCCCACCTCCATCCCTGTGGGAGCTTCACCTGCGAGTGAAACATCCCGGCGCTCTTGTTGGGGCTCTAACTCCTCTGCTGGAGACCAAAGAGTCACACAATGGTTTGGGACGCAAGGACCTTGAGGATCATCTCATTCCACCCCCCATCATGAGCAGGGACACCTTCCACTCTCCCAGGTTGCTCCAACCCCCACCCAGCCTGGCCGTGGACACTTCCAGGAATGGGAGATTCATCTTCCCCGAAACTCAGGCTGCAGTCCAGCTTAACACAATTTAATCAGAGATCAAAGGGAATGATCCCATCCTCTCCTTCATTCCCTTTCTGCAGGAATGTTTTGTGCCCGGCTGCCTCCCTGGTCCAGCTCCCCACACGTGCCAAGAGCAGCGGTTGTGCAGCCAAGGGAGGCGGGAGGACACGGCTGAAAAGGCAGCTGGGCCCAGCTCCTTCCACAGCAGCTCCCAAAGATCCTCTCCAAGGGATGCTGAAAGCAAAGCCAGAGCCACAGGCTCGGCCACCAGCCCAGGGATGGATGGAAAAGCAGAACTGCCCAGCTCCCATCCGTGTGGATGAACAGAGGCTTGTGCTGTCCCCAGGGATGGAGCTCTCTGCCAAACCCTCTGGTGTCTCAAAATACACGAGGTGAAAGCTGCTCCTTTGGCCCTGATAAGATGCCTGTAATTTCAGCTCCCTATCTGGTTTCCCTCCCAAGAGCTCCTCTGCTTTCCACTGACAAGGTACAGAAAACACTCAAATGTAGTTACCTATTTATCTCTCATTAGTACATTTATCACCCCAGTATCACCCAGCAGCCAGAGGTCACTGTCCCAGTCTTTGTGGCTTTTAGCAGAACTATTATTCAGGCTGTCAAATCAATGGAAATATTTCTGAAGTTAGTCTGTCATCTGTGCCTGAGATCTTATCTCGGCGTGGCATGAGACAGGCTGTCAGAGAAGTGACATTCAGAGCACAATCTCATCAGAAAGTGTAATGACTGGTTTATTTCCCAGTAAATACTGGCCAAGAATATCACTAATGCCATTCTCAGCAAGGTCAGCAGATGACACCACCAGTTTTATCTACTGATATTTCTAGAGATTGTCTAGTAACGACATGGGTGTCAACTAAACCCACAATATAAAGTCATTTTTATTTCTGACAGCAAAATTAAAGCTCAAAGATATCCCCTCCACAGATAAACTCTGATGGAGCTGAGAACTCCTTCCCCTGGGACTGCAAAACATAACCAAGCAAGGATGGGAAGTGCAGCTCTCTGGATGCCAGGAGATGAACTTCGACTGAGCATCAGCTCAACCAGATCTTCTAAGAAGCAAAACAAATCTAAGAAAAAAACCCTAACTCAGAAAAACCACTGATAAACAGATGGCAACAGCTCCTGATGTTTTCCCCACAACACCATCATTTAGCCAATGGACTCCACAGGTCCATGGATTGAAGAAACCACTGCAGGACTGTAGCTTGACCTCTTCTACAGCACTGACAAGAGGTCTCTCAGCAATTCTGGAATTAAGCCCAGATCTTCGTCTGACCGGATGAAATATCCAGTCCCAACATAAAAAATTGGGGTTTTAGCCAATGCAGAATCTACCGTAACTTTAAATCACCTCTGGAAAAAAAATCTGCAAAAATTCTGCAAAAACTTTTTTTAAAAGAAAATCTCTCTCATTCCCAACTTGAGCTTTCAGGGACAGCACAGTTCTTAAGCCTCTGACTCTAAGAAATGTTTCATTCTTGGATTTCTTTTCATTGCAGGTGCAAATCTGGAGGAGAGATCTCTCCAGCACTAGATCACTAAGAGCAGCAGGCACAAACTGAAATTATTTCAGACAACACCTCAGGACATGTTTGTGTACATAAATTCCAGAGCCATGTCAGTACACATTAAAAACCCTCACACAACAGAGCTGACTCACAATTCTGGTTTTACAAATTGCTGTCTAAACTCTGAGAGAATCATTTTACTGATGTTTCTTAGCAGGAACCTCCTCTGCCACGTAGATTAAAATGCCAAAAATACACCTTGCACTGGAGTGGGTAAAGCTGGATGACCTTCAAAGCTAATAGAACAACGAGGTTTTCATTCTTTAAACATCACTTTCTCAGGATTTTGACAGCGGTCTCCAGGACTGCAATCCTATCAAGCTATTAATATTATCCTAAAATTTGTTTAGAAACAGAATTAATTGATAATAGCTCCGAAAGCCTCGTACTTGCAAAAGATAATCTGTGCCTCCTAATCTCCAGCACCCTACTGTCGAGATAATTAACAATTAAAAAAAAGAATAGTTAAGACATCCAAGGTGGCGATTTACTCTTCCTCGTAATTGGATTTGGTGATAAGAGCATTTTTGAAATTACACAACAGGTCTCTTCTGAACGGCAAGATTTGGAGTTTGCAGCAACGTGAAACACACAGGTACTTTCTGCTTAAGGCACCTTGAAGACACTGACAGCTGAAATTTTGAATGTCCTTAAACTTACCCTAAAAATTACTGGCACCACCAGACTCCCGAAGTCAACAGAGTTCACTAAATTGTTTATAAAATAAAAGTGGACCTTTTTGGAAGCCAGCAAGTAACCAACACATCAAGACATGATAAAGTGAGAATTGTCCTGCGATGTTTCAACAAGCGGTTGGTGTGAGCCAACAGCACCTTCAAAGCTCTTCCTAACAAGGCATCTAAGCATGAATAACAGGCTCTCTTGTTCTCTGTTATTTACTTGAAATATTTCAATTGAGACCTCCACGCTGCAGGGATATTTCTGTGCATTAAATCCGCTGCACTTCGCGAGTGATAAACAAAACCCTTCCGCAAACAACTGCGAAAAAAAACCATCTCATCCTCATTTTCTAATGCGGTACAGGGCAAGAGATATTTCAGTTGTATTTTGGATTATCTGGTCCTCACAAGCAAATCCAAGGCAGGGTCAGCCCCTGGGTGAAACATCTCCAAGGAGGGATGAGGCGTGCAGGAATCAGCCCTGGCCCACCCACTGGGAAGGGCTGTTCTGCTGGTGGTGACCCACAATTCCAACCACACAAACTCCAATCAACACCGAGGGTATTAAAGACACCGCTCACAAGGCAACAGAGCATTCCAAGGCTTTATATGGCAACATAAATAAATAGCAAACCTTGGATTTTACATTTCGCCACGCAGAACATCTTTCTCTGTTCTCTGGAAGAAAATAATCCACTCAGCAGAGCCAGAGCTCAGTTTTCAACTCATCTGGTTGGGTATCCCTAGAACAGCCTATCCCTGCCTCAAAACCGTGCTTTAGTGGGAAGTTCAGCCCCGGATGTGTGTAAATAATGGCAGTGTGAGCACCAAGTCCCTCAGGTTGTCCTCACTTTAGCCTCATGAAGGTTTTAGTTCTTCTGGCTGGGAATATTGGAGTTCTCCTTTGTCCCAGGCCTCCAGGACAGAAAAAATACCAGTCACGAGATTTGGGATTAATCTCAGTATAAACTGACAGCTCCCAGCATCACCACCAGCATTTTCCCTCAAAAATCCACAAGCTTTTGTTTTTGGTTTCCAGTCTTGGACCAGACTCGGTTCAGCTCAGCAGAGCCCCCACTGCTGCTGCATTTTCAGAAAATAAAAACTGATTCGACTAAATGAAAGGATCCTACAGGATTCCACAGACAAGGCCAACTCCTGCAGGACATCCAGCACCCAAAGTCAAGATGAAATCTGACTTTGGGTTCAATATGTGTATTTTTCCTAACGCCTGGTACCTCCAAGATCTGGGCCAGAACTGTTATCCCATCACGTGCTGTACAGCCAGGTAGCAGAAAAGGGTATTAATTTTTTAAAATCAATCTATTCCGCACCTTGCAACCCAAATACAACACAACAGATGGACAGAGGCAAAGGAAAATGAGAAATAATGAATGAACCCAGGCCAGCAGTGCCAGTGGATTTAACTGTTACAGTGCCAAGACCAACTTCAGGAGGTTCTTCGTAGACAACACAGCAAAGCAGGAGATTTAAGGGAAGTTTTAAGCCATCAGGAAACTCTGGGATCCTTGAAGAATACTTCTCAAACCTGACAGCAGCAACATCTTTTTCTTTATTTGCTAAGGATTGTTCAGTGACCACTCACCACCCATAGGGAGAGGAAATAGCTGAGTTTATTATCCAACTTTTTACAATATTTTTTTTGCCTACAGGATTGTGAACAGTTATCTTGGAAATAATAAGCTCCAAAGACTCAAAAGATTATTTCATTTACCAACACCCATCCTGTTTCATATTTCAAGAGTGCTTTTTATACCCAAGTCGTCAACTCCTTTAAAAGTATTCTGAAATAGTCTTTTTTTCATCTTACTCTTTAATATTACTACAAGAATTTACAGGAAGAAGAACAGCAAAGTTAAAACATACAGAGCCAAGAAACCAGATTAAACCAATCCACAGCTCCTTACTCCAAGAGTTGTGCTCCCTACCCTGAGCCACGGGTTTTGCCATGTGCTTCCTCTTAAATGTCATTGTCACCCTCGCTCAGATCAGCCGAGTTTCCTGAGGACAATCCTTCTAGGAGGCATGACTTCAACAATGAGTAGTAAAGCTCCAAAAACAACTGAGGAGTTGTTGACCAGAAAAACTAATTATTCTTATCATTTCTGGACTTTAGTAAAGTATTTGATAAAGCGACAAATGGGAAATTATTCATGATTTTGGACAAGACAAAGATGAGTATAAGTATGAGATAGGGTAGGAAAGGAAACACATAACTAAGAAGGGGCTGAAAAATTCAACTAATGGCCTGGAAGACAACAATCAGGGATAATCATCAAGTATCATCTTTGGAGCATCTTAAAACCAAAAACAGTTAATGATCCTGAGAGAAAGTCTGCACATGGTGATGAGTCTGCTGAGGCCGAAGTCAGAAGCCACGTCACTACAGTGAACTGAAGCACCATAAAAAGTAATAGAGAATCCTAAGGGCAAGAACTGAAAAGAAATTTAACGGTGCAGCATCCAAGGTCACCCACTTTGGGAACAACAACTTCGCAGGAACAAAAAGATCATCAGCTGGGAAGATCAGGTTTTGTGAAGTCACTGTGACCAGAAGATACAATGCAACAAAAGCACCAAAAAGGCCGAGCCTGACCCAGCTGAGGATGCTGCTATTCCCAATCCAGAGAGAAAGGCATTACAAAAGGCACATCTCTGCTGTTGACAGAGCTCCTCACACACAGCAAAGTATTCAAAACAAATTAAAACTTACGTGTGTTCCAAAGGAAAATCAAACAATTAAGAAAGGTCAGCTGTGCTATTCTGGATCACCAAAAAAAAAACCCAAAAAGAATAAAAAAGGAATCTAGGATGTGGTAGTGACTTCTGTGGCTGAAGCGCATATGGTTCTCTGACAGAACATTCTTTTAGGCTGTTTAAAGTGCTCCACAGTCTGACCAAGAGCCCATAAATACATGATGCAACAACTTAAGAGTCTGACTTCGGAATTTTCCTCCCTCACTTCTCCTCGTAATGACTCTGTTTATGACTTGTGTAAAGACCTCACATCTGTTACTGGATGGCAGAGAATTTCCTCTGGCTGAGGTAGGGTTGGACTCTGTTCAGAGCTGAGCTGCAGTGAGAGTCAGCAGGAACGCTCTGCACAGCTCTGGAAAGCAGGAAAGGGAAAATCCAACCGCGCTCTGGGCTGGATGGTGCTCCCGGATCCTCCTTGTTGACAGGAGCAGCAAAGCCAGAGGTGACAAGGTGCCAGCCTGGTTCTGAATTCCTCCTGAATGCTTTCCAGACCACTCAGGAAGTTAATTCTGTAATTCCCTTCAGCGGGTTTTGTTCCAGGGGTAACATCACACACAGGCTGGGTGAATCCTGCTGTGAGGGGTAACTCTTCCCTCAGCTTGGATCTGTTCTGGACAGCCCAGTCACAAAATGCAGCCTGAACGTGCCAGGGGCCACTTCACATTTTGTGCGACAAGTTTGTCATGGCTTTCCCTGCCTCCTGAATCCATGTTAAAATAGCTGAGAAAATAACAATTTAGCTGATCAATACCAGCTTTTTGTTCCTAATTCCTTCAGTGTCCTTTAAACAGGACAGCCACAGGAAGAACAACACCATGAGGGACTGAGGCAAGTCAAGAAAGCTCGAAGGGAGAGAAATCACAGCACCAGACGTGTATTTTCACACTGTCCTTACAGCAGGCAGCATCTAGAGGTCTCAACATGATTGTAAAGAGCAGGAGGTTCTGTGCTTGAACTCAGCACAAGCCCTTGACTCACACAAGTTGTGCCCTAAAACAACTGGCACTAACAGTTACATTAAATAAAGTTCTGCAAGGTGAATTATTTACACTGGATACAAATAAAGCTGATGTTTTTGAAATTCACAGCAATTAACACTCCCACGGTTGAACTTCGTTTGTTATCTCTGCATTAAGCAAAGCACTGCACGTGGAAAAGAACAAATTCCAACTCCTCACGTACGTGAGCGGGTCTACATCAGCTGTAATTCCTCAAGGAAAGACTATTCCAAGAAGAGATACTCTCAATCAATACACAAAAGTGATCAGCAAAAAAACAGATGTTAGGCTGGAGGTCAGAGAACAACAGGACTCGGATTCAGCTGCTTGTGCAAGGGAATATTCACCCCGGAAATATGGAAATCAGCTCTGCTTGGGTCCCCACTCACCTGCCCCAGGTCACTAAACATTGAATGTAATAGAAAAGGTCCAGAGAAGAGTGACAATTAATATCGTTAGAGGCAAGGGAAGCCTTGGTGTCTGAGAAGAGATAAGAGAGTGACTGTTGAGTTCAGAGAGGAGATAAACGAGCAGCACATTGACAGCAGCACACACAGAGAATGATCCCGGATAAATGCAATGTTCTGCCTTATTCTTTCTCATGATACTCATGCCGAAGGGACCTTTGACTTTTTAAACACATTTTAGCATATAAAATGAAACTAGGTATAATTAGTTCTCCGGAAGTACCCTGAAGATCTTAGCAGGATTTAGAAGGAATTACATATTTATGTGAATAATAAGAATGCCCAGAGCTGCAGTAGCAGGATTAAAAATACAGGACAAGAGATAAGAGCTTTTGTCCACAGCCACATGGCTGCTGGCCAGGTGTGAACCAGGCACAGGATGGAGAGGACAGGTAGAAAGAATGATAAACGCCACCACTATCATCACCTGGGATGAGATCCTGCTTCTCACCTTCATGAGAAAAGGGACAGAACACTGAGGATCTCAGCTGGGGCTGGAGAAATGCAGCAGAGATCTGGACTAGAGAAGAATTCCCATTCCTAAAATGTGGGTTTCCTGCACCAGCCAGAGCTGTTACAGATGAGATGGACAAAGCTTCTTTTTCTAAACGTTGATTTCAGTTATTCTGACCTTGGCAGATACAAGAATTTTATCTGAAGTCTGCTGCAAGGAGCTGCCCCTCCCACAGATCATCTTTTTATTATTTTTAAAAAAGAGAGAGAGAGAGAACACAAGGATACAAAAGGCACCTGAGCTCTCTAGAAAGCAAAATAACTCATGAGGTGCTGGATCCTTGAAGAAACCAGAGTCTGGCGAGGCTTTGGACAGACATCCTTGCATTCTATTTTACTGCCTGCAATCTGCCAAACAACTGGGATTTGCTTACAGCTGATTAGAATAGGAAGCTTGTGTATTATGCATGTCTGAGAGGGAACAGAGCTCGATCTAATGCAAAATAAGGCAGATCCTGTGTGCCAAGCAGAAAATGGCTGCTCTTGCATTTTATGAAGACACAGAGCAATGACCCTGAGCCAAACCACTTGAACCTTCACACAACCAGATGATCTTGCCTGTGTCTGAATGGTAAAGTGAACTTTGCTGGGTGCCTTTGCAAAGTGCCTTCGCTCAGATCTCGAAGCATTTCAGGAGCACAAACAGCAAAGATCCTAAAAAAAAACCTGCTCCCTCCATCTCAAAGGACTTAATGAACCTCCCCCTGGAAGCTGCTGACTAACAAACACCTTATGACAGGATTGAAAGAGCTGGAAAAAATATAAAGAAATCACCTGATGTTTCCCTCTGCATTAAGATCAAGTATCTCAGAACCATCCTGACAGATTTCAGCTAATTTGCTCCTGAGAAATGTTCTGTGGCTCCTGCAGATAACCTGCTTAGTGCTGTGCCATTCCTGAAGTCAGGAAGTTTTTCCTAATGCCAATGTTCCTTGGTAACCCAAGAATTAGAGGCTTTTGGCACTCTTCCCTTGGCTTGACTCATCTCCCAGGCTGGTGGTGGATATTTTACAGCTGAGAACAGCGAAGTCACCAAAAGGTTCAAGGATACCTGAGGGTCACAGGGACCGCAGAGATCATTCCCAGCGCTCCTCACCTCCCAGCAAACCCAGGGAAGATGAGCAGCATTCCTGAGCCAACCTGTGGCCATCGTTACATTGATGAGAAGCTGCTGTTCTGTTTCTAACAACGTAGCAGCCTAATGGAAGAGGCCAAAGGACATTACTTCCTGCTCTGTTGTCAGCGTGGAAAGGGAGAAACGCAATGAATCCCAAACTTAAATCTCCTCCAAAGCCTTGCACAGGAAACTTAGATCCCCTATGGGGCCGGTATTAAGGTTCTGCTGGAAGACATAACTAAGAGTAATGGGATGAAATTAACTAAGAAAATTTCCTAACTGAATTTCAGGAGCTAATAGAGCTCTCGTTTTCCCCAGGGAAGCCGTGGAAGCCCCGGCGCTCGGGAGAGCTGCAGTAAAAGCGCTTTCACAGTCGGAAGGATTTCTAATAAGGCACGTCAGGCCTCATCTCACCCGGGGGCCAGGACCATGCCCAGGGCAGCGCCTCGGGATCAGGGTGGGATGAGCCTCTTCCAGGAGGGGAAAGGAGGCTGAACCTCCCAGCACCACCTCGGGAATGCAGCATTGATTGGTCTCGGCATGGAGATGACTTTCCTCAGCTTGGGTCCACTTTGAAGGGTGAACAAACCCAAAACTGGTCAAATCAGAGTTTGGCAGTGATGGCACAGTAATCATGGAATTATGGAATAGTTTGAGTTGGAAGGGACTTTAAAGATCGTCTTGTTACAATTCCGACACCTTCCACTATCCCAGGTTGCTCCCAACCCGTCCAACCTGGCCTTGGACACTTCCAGGGATCCAGGGGCAGCCACAGCTTCTCTGAGAATTCCATCCCAGCCCCTCACCACCCTCACAGCCAGGAATTCCTTCCCAATATCCCATCTAACCCTGCCCTCTGGCAGTGGGGAGCCATTCCCTGTGTTCCTGTAGCTCCATCCCTTGTCCCAAGTCCCTCTCCAGCTCTCCTGGAGCCCCTTGAGGCCCTGGAAGGGGCTCTGAGGTTTCCCTGGATCGTTCTACAGGTGAACACCCCCAGTTCTCTCAGTCTTTCCTCATAGGAGAGGTGCTCCATCCCTCTAATCCTCACGGACCTAATGCATTCCTGTTCCTTGCAAAAACCAGAGGATCCCTCTTCCACGATGCCACCGCACCTGTCAGCACAACCACGCCTGTAAAGAAACCAGGAACTCATCCAACCCAAACCAAACAAAATCAGAACAAAACCAAGCAGATCAAAAAACTCCACGGAAAATCGTCATCTTTTTGTTAAACTTCCCCTTCTTGGTGCTCCCAGCTGTGCATTCCTGTCCTTTGCCCCAGGACAGCCCTGGCACAGCCTCAGTGCACAGCAAGCCGAAGCAACTCAGGAAAATGCAGGGGGAAGTAAAAAAGATTTACTTTTCCTGAAGCAGGCTGAACTGGCTGCTGTTTCCATCAGGCAAGAAACATCTCTGGCACAGCGCACGGCGGCAGGAGCAGGGAAACTGAGGAGGAGGAATTGAGAAGGGTGGTGAGGCAGGATAACACCTAAGGAAGAGCTGGTGACAAACTTAATTCAGCTCAGCTATAGCACGAAACTGTTCCCCCCTATCTTGGGAAATCTAAACCCATTTCTCTCTGAATAAAGCCAAGCAAAACACCTGAGTCTGTTTTGCCACCTATGAAATGGGGATGATGGGGATCTGTATGATCTCAGTCTTATTTAATTTAAATGCATCTTTACGAAAGGAGCTTCAGAAGCACAGACAAGTGTTAAAATAAAAACCCAGAGCCATAAAATCAAACCAAATAACCCTCAACCAGAAAGCAAAGTCCCTGCTCCCTAGACAAACTGAAATGCGTTCAACTGCTGAATTATTCATTTTTGTTTAGGGCAGAATTTACAGTTATTTTAATTTAATCTTTGGATAAAGCATATACTTAAAAAACAACACTCAACTCCCCCCTCAGTCTTTAATGGCACTCATGAAAAGTGCCTTAAAACGGGTATAAAGTCACTGATTCTGCTGCCAATCTTAGTTATTTTTTTGCCCGAAAAAGAAGATAAACCTTTACTCCAACATACGATTAGAGGAGAAGCATAAATCACTGGGGGGGGGGGAAATAATAATAAAAAAAATAGACTGACAAGACAACCCAGCTTCATTAAAAAAAGAGAAAGCCCTAAGGGAATTTTCAATTTCATACTTCTAATGAGAGGGGTTGAAAAGAAGCAGCAAAGCAGAGGAAAGTAAAAAAAAAAACCCCAACATGATCTGTGGGACAAGACGTAACAAAAAAAGAACACGACAGTGAACCAGAGAGAGGCTTTCAAGTTTAACCTCGGGTTTGCACGGAAAGGACTCTTGCAGCCTTAGCTCTGCTCCCAAAGGAGGGCAAAGCCACACAACAACATCAACACACTCAAAACTCAGCATATTCCATGAGCAGGAGGCTCCAGAAGAGAACAGGTCAAGGTTGGCATCAGTAGCGCTGCAGTTGTCTGAACCACACCTAGTCTGCAGTTAAATATAGAACTTTTACTTTCTGGAACTACTGCTCCTCTTAACCTTCACAGCATAAATATGCAGGGAGACATCTACAAAAAAAAAAAAATAAAGGGATAAAGAGACCTGAATCTATTGTCCAAAAAGTCTAAGACCAGGGATTAATAAACTACCCTGGGAGGATTCCAAAAAAGCAGTAAAGGCTGGAGAATTGAATTACAGAAACCACAAGCAGCATCCTGGAAATCCAGTATAAACCAATTAGTTCCTTTAATACACATACCCTGTACTCAGATCTTTAGATACATCAGACATTTCAGGATATGGCCCTAACTCTAATCTTCATTCCATCAGGTTGGCACCAATATAATAATTAATTGAACTGCAATTTTTTGTTGATTTAAATCTGTTAAAAAAAGAGAAACTACCCCTTCAATCCTCACCCCTCTCATTCAGTTCACGGATCAAATCCTGACCAGTGCTGTGCATTTTCAATTGGAGAGCCTGCTCCTAAGCAGCAAATCCCTCTGGTTTTTGCAATCACATTCAGATTCTTCCCCTGAAGTGCTCTCAGCTGGTTTGATGCATGGCCTTTCAGCAACTTCAATTTTTACCAACTGAATCCAAGACAAAAGCAGCACGCACAATTCAGTGATGGAGCAGGTCAGCACCCTCTTCCTCACCCAAAAAATGCTTGTACAGCATCACAGCAACATTTCAGAGGGAAGGAGGAGTTTTGCAGAGATTCCACCAAGGTCTGGATTCCACCCTCTTATCTTCAGGCATCAAACTAAACCACCAAAGTCAGTTCTAATTGCAGGAGGCAGCCAGAGAGGAAGGTGCACAGAGCCCTCCTCTGAGTGCATTAGTGGGATGGAATTGTCTCCTGGATCTCAGTTTCTCCTTCCTGGACAGGTATCAGCCCAAATGAACGAGCACTTCCCTGAGGTTCCCAGAGCAGCAGCTCAAAACCAGGTGCCTAAATCCTCGTGTGCACCAACGTCTGAGCCAGAAGCTGCAGGACACACACACACAGAGCGCTCCAAAAGTTGCATTTCAGCAGGGAAAACAGTCCATTAAATGGAGATGCCTCCACTCAGAGTCAAAACTTAATCCTGCAGAGGAAAATGCAAATTACCAGACAAACAGCACCAGCCCACAGGCAACGCCAAACACCATTTCAGTGGCCAAATGCTTATTCCTGACCCTGTGGCACCAGGGTAACCCGAACTGCTTGGGCCAAAGGGTCTGGTTACCTTCATCCTGCTGCTGTTAGGAGCCACATCATGGACAAGCCTGGAAAACTCCAGTGACCTGGAAGTGAAATTAGTGACTTTTTTTCCAAGGGCTCCCAGAGGAGCGTTTTCCTCCCACTCTTTCAAAACTTGTCACATAAAACAGCTCATCCTTACAGCTCAACTAGGCCTATTAAAGCACAACAGTTAAACAACCATATTCCCAGCCTGCTTTATGGTGCAGTTTTATTGTCACACAACACTTTTACTGTGTTCTTGCCTCGAGCAAAACTCCTCAGCTTTGCTTCCCAGTACCCCACACACGGCGGTGAAACCCAGCACCCACAGTGACCTAGCCAAGAGCTTGGCAAATTCATATTAAAAGCCAGGATTAAGGCAATGTGGCAGCAGCAGAATAAGGGAAAACCCTGGCAGCAAAGACCTTACAGAGCACAAGACACAGAGCACAAAACCAAGAACAACAAAGAAGAAGAATTTAATGAAAAATTAGATCGAGAGATTATGTATCTGCATTCACAACTGGATGATTTCCAGTGTCAACACCAACGTGATTCTTTCAACACCCAAACCAAAATCTCACACCTTTCTAACAGATGTACCAAACCACCACAGGTTTTGCAACTTTTCAAATGTCCCAGCAGAGACTGGCTTGAGGAGAGAGGTGGATGAGGAAAGGGTGGCTTGCTCAGCTCTCTATCAGCAGTTTCCCCAGCAAAGGAGTCTGAGGCACAATCAGGGTTCAAACAGCAAATAACAGCAGTTGCTGCACTTTGGGCCAGACAGAAACCAGAAGAAAAACAGCCATGCCCAAAGAGCTCTAATTCTACTCCAAATAAGCATTTCACGCACAGAAGGTTGATCAGGAGATGGTGCTGCCCTGAAGGCACACAGAGCTGTGGTGGTTCTGTCCTTCTGCACACACAATCAGGGCAGTCCGAGCATTTCAAAGTGCTAAAGATCCTGTCCTGCCCCTTGTTCTGCCTCTGTGGAGGGGGACACCAGAAAAACACAGGCCTCAGCACTATCAGATCACAGGACTTTGCATTAGTTGGGTCTAACAAAGCAGAACAGATTTCAAACATTTACATTATTTCCTTTGGGGAAACATCCAGGCAAAGCCAAAAATATCAGTGCAGTGCCAGGCCAGAATAGAGAAACAAACACTCAAGTTACTGGTTCCAGTCCTGCAAAGACACAGAAGTGTGTCCAGCTTGTGCTCCTGAGGGAGCTCAGGATTTCAGTCTCAGCTCAGGCAAAAGATGCTTTTCTGCTCCTAATCAGTTCCCAAGACCCCTGCGCAAGCAAGAGGAAAGGGAAGCATTACAGAAATGGTAAAAGCACATCCAACAAATCTGCTGGCCAAGGTCTCACTGGGGTTGCAGACCAGGGAGGAGTGCAGCACACGCAGCCATCCAGGCCTTCCACGGACAGGAGGTTCCTCACGCTCTCAGAGGGGAGGAAACTCCTCCCAGCCATTTAGCCCCGGACAGAAACAAGCATTCATCCCCAAACTACATCCAAGTTCTCCAGCCCTTCTCTCTTGTACAACATTATCCACAAAAGAGACATTTCTGTAAGCAGAGGGAAAGGCAAAGCCTGCCCAGGCTCAGAGGGGAGAGCTGGGAGCTCTAACGATCACCTGCCACTCTGCATCTGGATTTGAAAGATCCACTTTGCTCTGTGCTGCTCCCAGCTCCCGTAAAAGGGTTCTAAGAGCCTTTTTGGACCAGGAATCTACTGTTTATTAGGCAAAGTTCTGCATCCCGAACAATTACAGCGCTGCCGAAATGGCGGCATCCACTTTAAAACACCACGAGGCATCAGGAGGACAAGGCAGGCAAGTGGGAAAGGAGAAATGCAGAATGTAAGGAGCTTGCAGGACCCCCCAGGAGAGCCTGGATCAGGACAAGTGGAGAAGCTTCTGCAAAAGCAAAGGAAGAGCTGAAACCAACACGCTCAGACTGAGCTAAGGACACCATGTCCTGGGGGATACAAAATAAAGAGATACTGTCCAGAGCAGTGTTACAACTTTTTAAACAACACAAGAGGCAAAACAGCTCCTCCTACTCCATCACCAGAGCCAAATTCTTACAGGCTTGCAGGAGGCTGCAATACACCCATAATAGCAACGCTGGGGTTCACCAGAGCAGGGAAAAGAACCCTTGTCCTGGCTTTGGAACTCCCATCTCCAAACCCCCTCGAGGAGCCACCACGTACCTTTCCATAACAGCCAGGCACTCCTTTCTCCACGTGAACCGACTGCCTCGCCGTAGTCTGAAGGTCCCAGAGGTAGCTGTGACTGGGGGAGGCGTCTGTCTCCATTCTGGCTCTTCTATTGGGATGGGAGCGGGTCTCATGCTTAGTGTAGCCCCTAAGGATAATAAACAGTGTTTCCCAGCGGGTTAAAAGTCAGGCCCATCCTCTCACTCCTGCTCGTGAAAAAAAAAGACAAGACAGGTGATGAAACCATTCAAACTGGAAAAAAAAAAAAAAGAAAGCATTATCAAAGATACCTTGAAGATACACAAAGCCAGCTAAATTCCCAGTTCCCAGCCTCTGAGGCAGAAGGGGATGACCACAGAAATCTAAGGAGCTGATGGGCACTTAGGAAAATCTGTCCTGTCTTCATCAAGAGCAAAAGGATCACACAGAAAGGGTGAGCTGTGCCCTGGCTGGGATTTATTTGGGTTGTGCTGCCACCTCAGCTGTCACAAAATAGGAAATAGCAGCTTCTATTTAATTACAGAGCAGTCTCAGGAAGCAAAATGGGAATTTACACCAAAGGTATTTCAATGTGTCCAAAGAGCTGAGGAAATACGTGAAGCAGCTCCACCAACAGAAACACCCTGTGGCCTGGGCAAACATGGGCTCACGAGTGCCAGGGTGCCTGAAAAAGTCACTGAAAGCAGATTAACATCATAACCTTCCTCTCCAGCTCCCCTTCTATGGATATATTTCTCCTTTCTGTGAGTCTGAGCTGGAAAGCATCAGGCACGAGACAGGATTTGGCAAGATGCCCTCAGGAAAGGCCCCTTTGAAACTTACCCCTGATCCTTTCCACAACAGCCTCTCAGTTAATAAATCAAGATAAATCAAGACACTCAGGGAGATCGATCTTTCCTACATCCCTTGGTGAGGATGGGAACCTGGGATAGGACACGAGGACAGAAACCAGGGTATGTTCTGAAGGACAGCTTTGTGCTCAGTGACTTCCCCCGCAGGGAAGAAAAAGTCGTTCTTGTGTGCAAAGAAAAAAAAAAAAAATAAAAAAGAAGTTGTATGAAAAGATAAATCACCACCTATATCCCACAAGCATCCTGAGTACTGAGGCAGCCTGGACAGATCCAGGAGAAGCAGCAGCCCTGCTCCGCTGTTGGGAACACTCAAGAGCAGGGCTGTGACCGCAAAGCCCTTTAGGTGCTCAGGCCTGATCAGAATGGTTGGGATTTGATCATCAAAACACACAGAGTCAGTGAAACAACACTGCTCCTCCACAACGAAGTGAAAGGGTCAAGGGAACCCAAGAGTTTAACCAATAAACAAATTCCTACAGCTAAAAAGCAAGAAATGAGCTATTCAGGCACTTGGCCGTGTTCCTTTCCAAAAATGCACACGGAGTCTTTTCCTTCCTGCCAGGGGCTCGCATCTGGGTGAGGTAGTGGAGCCCAAAATAATTTACAAATGTTACCCAGGAGGAGTCAGTAGGAAGTGAAGCCCACAATCTCTGCCTTGCACACACAAGGCACGATGCCTCTTCCTAATTCCCAGCTAACGAGCCTACACAGATTACTTGGTTCCATTGAAACATGAAATATTTCCTATAGTGCCAATTTACTGGGAGGCCATTTCAAGGAAAGCTCCTTATCTGGTCTTTCTGCTACTTGCACAGTTTAGGGGGCTGGGTGGCTATCAAGTTGCCAGGCTTTAAATACACTTCAAAAACTTAAAAAAAAAAAAATTAAAAAATTAAAATTTTAAAAAGAGACAGGGGAGAACAGGAAAAAAAATTAGCTTTCCCAGCACTGTGTTAGCAATATACTGTCCCTACCTGAAGATTTGATTTCACAGGGGGAGTACAGGAGTATCAGTGATGCCTCACATCAAGGTAAGAGATGCAGAGTCCTTCCATTAAATTTGCCCGAGATTTTTCAGACAAAGGTTGAAAAAAAATCTGCACTGAAAGCATAAATTTTCTGCTGCTGCTACAGGTATGTTCACGTACTGAATATAATACACTTTTTTTTGTTTTAGTAGCCTTCCTAGATCAATTTACCCATTTCTCTTTCCTATGGGGTAACATCAATATCAGCAGCAGATAAGAGAGGAATATGCTGAGAATTACAAGCAAGTACCCCCACACAGCAAGAGAGGAGGATCTGAATGCATAAAGAGGCCCAAAACGGGCTTGGATGAACGTGCAGAAAAAAGGGCACAGGGGATGCTCCGAGGGCCCTTCCAGTGCCTAAAGGGGCTCCAGGAGAGCTGGAGAGGGACTTGGGACAAGGGATGGAGGGACAGGACACAGGGAATGGCTTCCCACTGCCAGAGGGCAGGGATAGATGGGATATTGGGAAGGAATTCTTCCCTGGGAGGGTGGCGAGGCCCTGGCACAGGGTTCCCAGAGAAGCTGTGGCTGCCCCTGGATCCCCGGAAGTGTCCAAGGTCAGGTTGGACGGGGCTTGGAGCAACCTGGGACAGTGCAAGGTGTCCCTGCCCGTGGCTGGGGGGTGGAATGAGACGACTTTGAACCCAAATTTACCATTTACGATGTGCACATTTGATAAAGAACCTATGGAGCTTTTCCTCATCCCCTCTCTTCAGTGAGCACCTGGGGATCCCATTTATTCTGCTGTTCCAACGCTCCATCACTATCTTCTCGCCACCCAGCTCCACTTCTTTATAACTTAGCAAGTTACATCCTAGTCACCAGTTCAGATTCTTTTTATAAACCCCTCAAACAGCTTCTAAGGAGAAGTGAAACTTCTCTCCTGAGCAGACGGAGTGGAGAAAACGCAGTACGAGGTTTTCAGTGTCTGCATCAAACAGCAAGACACCTCTGAGGGGTGTAGAGGTGAACCGCCTGGGAAGAACTCCTTTCACTCACAGAAATGAAAGGAGACATCTCTCACTCCCTGCCAGTGCTCAGCACCTTTTCCTACAGCACTGGGTTTTTGTTGTGAATTTTTTGTGTGACTGAGGTTGCTGTGTGCGGGTTTGGGGGTGAGGAGGCAGGAGCACTGCTCTCCAGCTGGAATGCAGCTCTCTCCATGTTCAGAATTCCTCCTGGCCAAGGCCTGCACATCCCAGGCACCATCCTGAAGGAAGGGAGTTGCTCCAAGAGCATCCCATGCACTTGCTGCTCCTCATCCCAGGGCTCAGGCAGGCCCTGCCGTGGAATGGTCACAGAAAGCCTCAGGCCATCTCCCAGCTCCAAGAAACCATTTCCTGGCAAGTTTTCATTTGCAGCAAGTACCTATTGTACCTTATCCTGGTAAGAACAGATGCCTCACTGTATTTTTAGCCAGGTTGACCCCAGATCACACAATAAACACCTCTCGGTCAGAGCAAGCCGGACTGGATTGAAAGCAGCAGCAGCACAAGGTTCCCTACAGAGCCCACGGCTTGAAAGGGAGCAGAGCAGGGACGGTTTGCTCTGCAGCTCTGTGGAACAGCACACCACAGCACCACAGCACATCACCAACCATCCCTTCCCAGAGCAAACCTCGTGGGACAGCCAGCCCCTGCTTTTTGGTTGGCTTTTCTTTCACAGCTAAACAAGAACCGCTGTGAAAATAACAAAAGAGATGCTACATCTTGATAATAACTCCCTTTCATTCTCCCTTTTGTTCAAGGAGGAAGAGCCCATGGTTCTCTCCAAGGTGACCACAGCTGCCTTCCTATTAGAGAAGCGTGACAGAAATAAATACCCAGCCTAAATGGAAGCAGTCTGTATCCATCTGTAACTTTAACACATCATTTCGAGGTGCCAGCTTCAGTTTGCACTACGCAGAGGCAAGAGACAAGCTGAAGTTACTCCATAACAAACTTCCCACATTGCCCAAGACCCAGTGCCAGGGAAACTAATCAGGCTAACAACTACCAATCTAAAAAAAAAATTACTATTTATTTAAAACCTATGGGCTCTGAAAAAAACAGTCAGAACATTGCAGGATTTATCTATTGCCAAAATGCTCTCAGCGCTCCACAAAACACAGGACAGACAAGTGGTGCCTGTGTGAAAAAAGCTCCATCTAAATGAAAAGCATCCCTATTAATTGGATTAAAGACCTTTTAAACACCAGCATTTAGCATTGACTTCTTCCCTCCAACAAAAAAACTGCCCTTCACCCTAACTGGCAACTCCTTCCACAAAAATTTACCATCAGTAGTACAGTGGAATTCACAGCACTGCTAATTAACTCTGACATCATTCCTACCAAGAAAACGTTGATTAAGACATTTTTTTGAGCAAGATTATTGCACACAGTAGGACAAGTGGGTGTTTTTTCCCTGTTCCATGAGACTTCCAGTCTCCTTTGCAACGTTCCAGGCTGGTGTTGTCTGAACACCCACCACCAAGGACAGGAGAAATTCAGAAACTGCCCATGCAAACCAGCAATCAAAGCCAGGCAAATAACAAACAGCATATTCAGGAGCTCAAAGCCAGCCGGGAAAGAATGGAAGGGATGGAATTGCTGAGCCTCTTCCATATAGGACCAGTATCTGAACACCAGCAATGTCCTAAAACTGCCCTAAGGCTCCCCGACACCAAGTCCTTTGGTTGGCAGATGCAGGACTGCTTGTGGATGATTTAAAGCATTACACAGCACATTTTAAAAAAGAAAAATAAAATCTCTTTCGATGTATTTGTAAGTCATCATTTGCTTGTATAAGCACAGTAAAAGACAGGCCCTGCTGTGAGGACCTGAAGGCAAGGCAGGGATGTCACCCACAGGGAAGGGTCTCACCTGTATCCAGGAGATGGCAAAGGGAGATAAGAGGAGAATTCTACAAATTGGCAGAGCCAAGGGAAGGTCTGCCAAGAGATCTCCAGTCCTCTCCACACAAACTATTCCCCCTTCACAGTTTATGAACTGATTGTATCTGCTGTCCTAGTACTTCAAAACCATTTCAATTTTAAGTTTTCTTTCCATTACTACACAAATTCAGACAAAAAATAGATTTATTCTGAAGATCCAGTTTTTCAAGATAAGGAATTATAGAAATTGGGGAACTAATAGCTCCCAAAAGCCTCACTTCACTCACTGCTGACTCAAACCTGCAGGTCCTTCTGCACGGAGAGCTGACTCTACCACTCAAAGGATTGAGATTTCCCTCCCAGCAGCTGGAATTGGAAAAATGGGATGTATGAGAACAGGAAGCCAAATGCCACCTCTTAGTAAGCGAGCAACTAGAAAAAAAACCCATGGCAGTCATTTCGTCTCTCAAGTTTCTTCCATGAAGGACAAGCTTTCCCACCCTACAGAGAGTACACAGATGGCATCGCTTCTCTGGGAACAAGGGACAAAGCTCCACTGACTTCCTCATTTTCTGGCTCTAAGGAGGACAGCAGAACAGCTACTCTGTCTCCTAATCACAGGATACTGTCAGTAGTACCCAAAACTTCAGCTCCAGATTGGTTTTGTAACTGGGATTTAAATCCAGGATTCTCTGGACGAGGCTGGTACCTCCCTTTGCCCACTTGTTCATAGCCACATTAATTATTCCTGGCTACCTGGTCTGACCTGCAATAGAATAGATGGCAACAATTCGAAGCAGTGGATTATCCTACAATGAATAAATAAATACAGCCCCATTTTCCTCAGGTAGATTTTCCCGACAGCAACAGGAAAACTGAAGGCTCCTCCCTCTACCTCAGCCTTTAAAAAGAAATCGAATGCTATCCGGTTCTAAAAGGAATTTAAGTGCACCCACACAGTCCCTTGGCTTAGGCAGAGGAAACAATTTGCCTTTTACACTCCTTGAAAATGCTTTTTAAGATCTCTTATTGGGGAAAAGGTTACACTCAGACAACCGCTCTTCAAGGAGTTTTTCCATGTCTAAAGCAAAGCAGAGTTAACGTCAATTCATTTCAATTTCAGCCACAACCTTCACTGTGGAAAGTCTTCCTGCCTTAGACACCTCCCAAGAGCAGAAGGACAAACGAGATGTGAGCTCGTGGATATGGGGAAAAAAGAAGGTAAAGAGGAAGAAGTAAAGATTTTAGAGCTAAGTTGAACAAGGGTTCTGTTATTAGCACAAAATACCATTTCCTAAACAGCTTCGCATGATACTGGAAATAAAGGATGCAAGGCTGGGAGAAATGCACACAACAGGTTTTATCTGGAGAGGGTTTTGGTGGTTTTTACACCTTCCAAAAACCCTCTACATTCTCCAGTACTTTGGAGGCAACACCTGCCATCAAAGGGAAATGTCTGGGAGTTACTTTGTAGGATAAAACCTGAGCCTTTCCAAGAGCTGACACTGGATGGTTGTACCCAGGAATTCTGCTGATCCTCAGTACCACAATTCCAGCCAGTGCAAAAATCAAGGCTTTCCGGCACTTTTATTCTTTGAAACAACTTTCTGAAAAAGAAGCACCAACATCTTAAGATGCTTAACAGAAAAAACAGGCTCAGCTCTCCCTCTGAACCCGCCCAACTTAAATCTGAATTATTCTCAGGCCAACTGTCAGCTGGAGCCTCTTGATTTTCAGCTTCCAGACAGAGCAGAAGGTTTGAGGCTCTGTTTCCACTGGAATTTTTCGTAATAGAATTCTGGATATTGAAGCCAAGTTCACATTAGAGAGCCTGAGTTTTAAATTCCTTAAAACAATTACACAGTTAATTTAATCCAGCCATTGTTTAAAGGAAATTAAACATAAATATTTTGATCTTTACAATAAAACTGTTAAAAGGGAAAAATAAGAACTGTGGTCAAACAGAATCTATGGAGAAGAACAATGCTAGGAAATTAATTCAACTGTGATTTTGAAGATTGCTGGTTAGTTAAAGATAATGAGGAGCTTTACTTCTCTGTTTGTATTGAAGATCTATTTTGAGATTTGGAGAAGCAGGTGGGATTTGAAAGACACATCTCCAGCTTATCACTGGAACTATCAACATCCCATCCATGAGCTTGAGATCCAACCCTCTGAAGATCCTCTCTGCCAAACTGTGTGGCGTTTTTGCTGCAACTTTATATCATACAACCATTATTAATGGTTTTTATTTGTTCATTCCGAGGAGCCTCAGCTTATATTTCACATTAACTGACTACAACTTCACTGGCTGCTTCTGATCCCAGATTTAGTGAGCGGTGGGAGGGCAGGGCAGGGATCTGTGGCTGAGGAGCTGGACAGCCAGCCATGGATGAGGCAGCTCTGGATGAGTCAGTTCTGCATCATTTTCTGCAAAGCAGAAAGCAGATTTGTTCCTACCCTCCTAAAAATTAACCTGGTCAGAGGGAGATCCTCTGGAGTACCCCAGACCTAGAAGTGAATTATCAGTGCTAATAACCAACAGTGACAAAAGGCTTCCATTCCACAAATAAACAGCAGGAGATGTTTGGGCTGTATTTGTTTACCAGGATTTGTCTTCTCAAGCTGGTACCATCTGTAAAATGCCCTTTTCTTTTGTTCACTCAGGTCCGACCCCTGCTGCAACAGCCAATGGGAGATCCGGCTCTGACTGATACCTGTGAAAAACCAGAACAGAACAAAAACAAAGAGAAAGAGAAAAGTTCTTCTTTACCAAACATTTTTAAGTGGTTTATCTACTGATAAAAGGTGGTGTCTTACAAAGCCCAGGAACCTGCGATGCTTCAATCCCAGAAAAAGCAGAGTTGAAGCTTCCCTGCCCCATCCCCAGCTGCCTGAACTTCTCCCTGGGGTTATGCTCAACCTTACTCAAGGCACACCCTGGGATCTGCACAATCAACCCCCAGGCAAAGAGGGTAAAAACTGGGAAGCCAAAGCTATCACTGACTTGAATTGTCCACAACTTCCCTGATCCCTAAACTTCTTCATCTGTGAAATGGAAACAAGTCCCTTCCCCACTATTATATCTAAATAATGGTTGTTAGGAAATCCTTATCATTCAATGCTTGAATAAGAAAGGAGATAAACACAGAAAACAGTTTATGTGATATAGATCAAATCAGCCCAGAAATGGAGCAAACCAACTGTCAGCAGCTGTAACAATGGCCAGAAAACAAACCAGAAGGGGCAGCTGCCTGTCAGGAAAGCAGGAGCCAAGCTCGAGGTACTCAGACATGATTAGGGACAAAACATTTTTTAAATGTTTTTAAAGCAAGACTTCTAAGAAAACAGTAAAAAGGAAAAAAAATCCTAGAAGTCAATACAGTTATTTCCAAAGCGTGACAGGGAATGAAGGATCAATGCAGGAATGGCAAAAAGTGATCAGCAGAGGAACTGAATAAAACAAGAGGTTTAGAAGTGCACGAAGAGGTGAGCCACAGGTTCATGGGAAAACATAAAAAAGGCAGAGTTGGCTGAGTAACTGAAGCACTACTTCAGAACTCCCTGTGCCTTCCACAAGGCCCTTCAGCCATCAGAACAGGTTAACAACATCCCAACTCTCCCCTGAGAACTGAAGTTTTAGGAGGTGCTCCAAGTACCAATATACTGCCAACACCACCTGTGCCACCACCTGCTTGGTGATATCACCCGGGCAGGTAGAGGCTGGCTTGCACACAGAACCCAAACTGCCTCCCCCCTCTAGAGATGCATCAAGGTTTTATAAGCTCTCATAATCATATTTAACTCATGAGAAACAGCCCCCTGTAGTTTTACCACTTCTAATGGGGGGGTTTATTATGCTTTTTGTTGTGTGTTGAAGGTAGTTAAGTTCAGAATGTCTCAACTTGACTCTCAAGTACCATATCCAGGTGGGTTTACTCCAACCAGATTTTTAAAATCACAGGGTTTATACTCTTAATTGTTCTTCCTCAAACAGAATTCTGGAGGCTATGAAGTTTTAATTGTCCTGGGGGAAAGGGATGGGAGTGTTTTGTTTCGGATACAGCAGCTCACAGCTATTCAACAGAGCTGTGCCCACAAAACAGACCCTGATTCTCCCACTCCCAGAGATTGCCTTGCCCTCAACTGACAGGGCTCAGGAACAGCTGGGGCAGCCAAGAGCTGACTACCCCCAGGGCCCACAGTGGGATCTAAAACTGAGTTTATACTACTGGGGAAGTGGAATTATTCAACCAAACACAGCCCTGAGACCCTGCCAAGTTTACATCAAGGAGCTGTGGAAGCACACAAGTTAGTACCAAAAGAAGGCACTCTCTGGTCCAGTCTAGTTGAAATCCTGCCATCTGCACGCCTGATCACCAGTGCAAGGACCTAGTTTTGAACATTTGCAGCTCTTGACCTATTATCATGATTTATAAAAGCCAATTCTTGTCCTGTGCTGCGGGACACAAAGGTTTGTGTCTCACTGCTTCTGGCTGCCCTGCTCCCATTAATTAATCACTGGGTAACAGCTCCCGTCATTTACTTGTTTACTACGGTCCACTTACACTTATTGCAGCGAATGAGTGTGTGTTGAGTGTTTGCATAACAACCTAAGCTTGTTACAACCAACAACACAAAGCACTGGTAGATAAAAATTATAAATAAAAGTCTGCCACGAGTGGAAAATCCAAATTCTGCTCAAGAGGCTGCCTGACACTGTCACATGTGGCACAGATGTGACCACTCCAGACAATGTGCTCGAGGCAAGGCACAGCAGCAGGAGCCAAAAGATTCAAGCTGGGTCTTGTCATGCCCACTTTCATGGAATCATAGAAAAATTTGAGTTGGAAAAGACCTTTAAAGGTCATCTAGTCCAAACCCCCCTGCGATGAGCTGGGACATCGTCAACTGGATCATGTTGTTTAGAGCCCTGTCCAACCTGACCTCGAATGTTTCCAGGGATGGGGCAGCCACCACCTTCCTGACCAGCCTGTGCCAGTGTTTTATCATCTTCATTCTAAAAAGCTTCTTTCCACAAATTATGCACTGTCCCAACGTCCTGAACCGCATCAAAGCTCTCCCAAACAGAGCTGGATCTGCGCTGGGATCCTTTTGTGGCTGTCATTTAACCACAGTAGCTGGGCCTCTGACTTACTGTGAGTCCTCACAGCTCATAAAGCTGCTTCTGCAAGATGTTTTTAAGGCATAAAATTTATCTGCACCTCAGCAAGGTTTAGAGGCCCCAAAACTGTATCCCAACAGCTTGACCAACCCAAGGTCACGTGCAAAGTCTTTCAGAAGAACTCATCCAGGATCTCCCAGATCCCAGTGCAGTGGGATCCAAACCCACCCTTCACTCCTTGCAATATAAAAAGCAAACCCCCCAAATTCTCATGTCAGTTTCTTGCATCTCAAGTGGGTTTCACACAGCTGACTCACAGGACAGTGGCCACCAGGACCCTCCTGTCACGTTGTCTCTAATCACACAGCCTTAGGGAATTGCACTGGCAGGAAAAAAGAAATCATCCTGCTGCCAGAAGCAGATTAATGAAGTAACTTCTCTGGAGTAGTGAAAATCCAGCTGTGCTGAGGAAATTCACTCTCCAGCTGAAGCAGGAACCTCAAGGAGGGCTGTGGTGCTCCAGGCTCAGCATCAGCAGGGCCAGGAACACACCTGGTTATGGACACCACCAGTTTCCTCACAGAAAAAACTGAAGAAAAGTAGGATCCACAAAGGATTATTGCAGTCCAGCTGCTGACTCCTTGTGTCACACACAGCTCCTTCCCACAGCAGGTCACACTTCCCAGAGATAAACAAAACAGAGGGGACAGTCTGTGCTCACTCCCCTGGCCGGCCCTGCTCTCTCCTACACAACTTATTTGAGGAGAGAGTTTCCCTTCCAAATACATAAAATAAATGGCAAAATGCATCATCAAGAGAAGGTCACTGCTACGTGCAGCTCAAATCTGCTCATAACCCTCAATTCCACTATTCATCAAGTCTTTGGGAACTGGTTTTCACTGATAGATTTGTTCAGCAGCTCTGCTTTGCGTGTCTTTAATGTTCCTTTCAGGAGAGGTTTTCAGAAGCACCTGGAATACGTCAGACCTGGAGAAGAAAGTAACTGACTGTGTTTTAATTCTTCACTTTGTAAGCAAAGTCCCAGATTCAGAGAACAAGTGCTTGCAAAGGACATCTATCAATTTAGGAGATTAGCAAAGCTTGTTTACAGAAAACCTGCAAAGATCAAAATCACAGAAAAACAAATCTTCCTCTGTGTTGTCATGAGTATAACAACAACAAAAAAAAAAACAAAACAGGAAGGAAAATGCTTCTCAAAATACAGTTTCATGCCATTTCAGATGATCAGTAATACAGGAATCTTCTGAATTCTCTTCACAATGGAACTAGTTCAGTTTCACTGTGTACTGGCGTTTGCTCAGCATTCCTGTGTGTGGGTGCCAAACCTTTGGGGACTTTCTTTGTTCCAGCAGTGCTCCAAGGCTGCCCTCCACTGCACATGTGTTTAGCACAACCTAAAGCCAAGTCCTGGAGATCGCCTATCAATTAAGGCAGAGACAGCAGGACAGGGCTGGGTTGTACAAGCAGAATAATTGGGAAGGTTACCAGAATGGCACCCTGGAAAGCTCTATGTGTATTTAGGAACAACCAAAAAAATGACTTCTGCATTTTATTGTTGATGGCTTTTGGGTTTTTTAAAATAGTGTGGTTTGGTTTTTACACTACTGGGAACTGAGAAAACTGAATTCAAACTTCTGCTCTGTAACCTCAGGCGAATAAGGGTTGGGTTTTTTTATTCTTTCACTCCCTATGTGCGAAAAACAGCAAAGGTAATATTTCCAAACCTCGCAGAGCCATCATCCATCAAACCACTTTAGCCCATCTGCAGAGGGCTCATCCCTGTGCTCTCCTCCCTCTCTCCTTTACTGTGGAACAGAAAGACATCAGTTCCTGAAAACATTTCCCCCACCCTCCATCTAACTTTGGAAGCTCAGACAGCATCTCTGAGAAAAGTTTACATTTCTCCCGTCATCCTTTGCCTTCTGACCACAACCTGGTGCCCAGGTACGATTCTTGTGGCAATTCAAGCCAACTGCAGCACATGACTTCAAATTATGTTTGACAAAAATCTGGCAGCTCACCTGCCCCACGTGGGGCTGAACCCCCATCCCTGAGCAGGCTGCAGTGATGTTAAAAGGAGCTCCAAACACCAAGACAGGAAATTCCGCAGGAACTATTATTAGCTCCTGTTTATACTGTCATTTTTCTTATCAGTAGGAGATTATTTATACAGAGCCCAACCCAAGTGCTTCTTGTTTATCTTATTACAGACACCATTAAAAAAGTTTCTATAAAAAGCAGCTCCTGTTTTTAGGACCAGCACCAGTAAGTGTTATGCTAAGTTTTTGCTTCTTATCAATCATTCCCTTACTTTCAAGTCACCATTTAATACCCCTGTTACTATTTCCAACCTGCCCTGTCCTCTCCATACAACAGGCAGCCCTGTAGAATATCTTCCAGGTTTATTTTTTCCTGTCAGATTCATTATCTAAATGACTTTTAAAGTTGCTGGTAATTTTACAAGAATTAAAGAGAGCCTCAACATTTTTCTCCTGCAACAGCTGACTTTAACCTTCAGCTCTGTGCTCCTCTCTCCTGCATCCTCCCTCTCCATCACTTCCCTTGTGCTACAGCAGGAAAAACAAGAGGAAAAGCTGTTTAGTGATGCAGAGCTGCTCTGTAGGACTGTGGCTGGTGTAGGAATGTGGATTCTCTGAGTGCTTTGCAATGTTAGAATTAAGATGGGAAAAAGGAGAAATGTGCTTCTGAATGAAAGTGTAGTTTGAAGAATTAGCAAAATGCGTAAAAAGGAAGTTTCAAGGGGTCACAGTTGCAGTAGAGGTTTCTGCACCAAGGACAGATTATGACAAGTTACAGAAAGGGGATAAATGAGGTCATAAGGACTGGGGAAACACAGAATTTTTTAGAATACTAAAGACAATTGGTAGAGGTTGAAAGGAAAAGTTGCCAGCAGAGGTAGCCAAGCCAAGCCACCCTCCTGGACAGAGCCAGCCATTAATTTTTCATTTCTTTCTTGCCTCTTCCCAGGGCAGAAGGGATGAAGACTAAAAGCTAATTTTTCTATTTTTCTCTTGTATAAGTAACTTTTTACAGAAAATCTTCATCAGTAAGACTAAGCCTGTAAATCTTGAGCTGATGCCATTTGGGATCGTATACTCTGCAAAGCCTCTGCCTATACAAACTGGTTTTTTACTGAACCAGAAGTGGTTCCCAGGCATTCCTTGGGAGTCTCTTCCACAGCTGAAAGAGGCATTGGAGACATCTGAAGAATACTCAAGTCAGCCAGCACTCATCAGGGCCTGAGACAGCTCTGGAAGGGAGAGCCCCGGGACACTCTGCTCCAGATCTCTGTCCCGAGCTATTTCAGTCACTCCTCACCACTCCCTGCTTTTGAGAGGAAGCTGATGTGTCTCCCTGCTAGAGCTGAGCACAATCTTTAGTCTGGTCCTTCCAAACATCTCTTTGAGATTACTGTTTCTCTCAGATAAGCCATAACTATGGACTTAGGAGGGGCACGTGCTACGCACCTGCTTACACACGGCCGGGGGTTTATTTAAAATGAATCAGCCCCCACCAAGCACAGGGAGGATGACAAAGATGCGATGACCCACTGGTTTCCCATGGATTTAGCTTGAGAACATGATAATACCACAGTGCCTTCAGCCTTCAGCTCAGCCCTCGTTCTGTCCCCCTGACGGCCTCAAGTGACACCCTGCAGTATTTCTCTGGTGCCTCTGTGAGAGCACTGTGGATCCCCCTCGTGTTACGCAGGAGGGTTGAGTGGGAAGGGTGTGAAATTCAGTCAGCCACGTCTGAAGTGGATGGTTGGTGTCATTCACTCACAGGAGGAAACAACGAGAGCTCCCAAAGGCTGAATGCCAACTTAATGCCACCTGAAATCCAAGAGAACAGGCTCAGGATGGAAGGAGTGAAAGGATCAGGTGTGAAGAGCCTGGTCTTGCCTTTGCTACAGCCTCTTGCAGGGTTATCAAACACATGCACCAAGACACCCGGTTAATTACAATTAGATCCATTCCCGTCACTGATACACACTCGGATCTGGTGTGGTGATTCTGATTCAATGATCCCACATGTGGCAGTCCCCTGGACCAAAAAAAACCCCAAACATTGGCTCCTTTTGGAAAGACTCTTTTTGTGCAATTTTCCCCTCTGTGCATTACTGCTCCTGCAGGGGAAGCCAGCCTGACTTGCTGGGTTAATTAACAGAGGTTAATTCAGAGATGGGTTCTTCCAGGGCTATATTCAGGCAATATACCAGGCAGTGACCCACCAACTGTCAAAATTTTAGGGATCAGGTACAATTTAAGTGACTAGAATTATGCTTTAATTTTTGAAGTACTAGTGCTATCATCTGATAAGGCCAATAACATCCCTTACATTTACACAAATTGTTAATCTCTATGATTTTCCAGATGAAACTGAAATCAGGGAAGGACAAGTCATTTTGCCCAGGATCACAGAAGAGCTGGAGACATGGAAGGAATTCCTGGCTCTGTGGCTGAAGCACCAGTTTGTGCTTGCCCACCTCAACTGCTGCCATGTCTGCAAACCCAGAGCTCCCGGACAGGTGGGTTCCTGTGACATTTCAAATCCTGGAAATATCATTAAAGAACAACTTCCCTCCTACTGATTTGGCATTCCCAGACACCAGGGAATCTTATTTCAAGATCTTTATCCAAGCTTGGGTTAAAAAATTAACAAACTTTAAATGTGTAACGTGGGATCGAGCTTTCTGGGATTTATCATCAAGTCTTCATCCTACAAGAAGGGCTGGAGTGAATCCAGAGAAGGGAATGGAGCTGGGGAAGGGGCTGGAGCACCAGGAGTGGCTGAGGGAGCTGGGAAAGGGGCTCAGCCTGGAGAAAAGGAGGCTCAGGGGGGGATCTTCTGGCTCTGCACAACTCCCTGACAGGGAACAAGGGACAGGATGAGAGGAAACAGCCTCAAGCTGCGCCAGGGCAGGTTCAGGTTGGATATTGGCAACAATTCCTGTCTGGAAAGTGCTGTCCAGCCCTGGCACAGCTGCCCAGGGCAGTGCTGGAGTCCCCATCCCTGGAGGGATTTAAAAGCCGTGTGGATGTGGCACCTGGGGACATGGGTCAGTGGTGGCCTTGGGGGAATGGTCTTAGAGGGCTTCTCCAGCCAAGATGATTCTCAGGATACCACGAGCTCTGCTGTTCCAGGCCAGGCCTGTGTGCCTGGAAGGAAGAAATAACAACACCCCACCCCATGGAGGAGCAGCAGGACTTTGTTACCCTCTGTGTGAAGCTCTGGGAACACACCCAGGGAAGAAGTGGCACCACTGCAGTGAGTTCACCTGTCTGGATGTGAGAGAGAAGGCGCAGAGCAGAGGGCACCCAGAACCACTGCTCCTTCCAGGTAAAATCCCAGCATCCCTCAACCTCCCTTCAGATTTTCATTAATCATGGCCTCAAAGGATAGACAAAACTTCCAACTCTCACAGTCCAACTCCTGGCTGCAGTGGTACCAGCTATAGCTGTGTCTCCTGACTATTCATATACTTTTTAATATATAAATACACATTATCTCTCACTCTCCATACCCAGAGATGCAGATATGCATCTATTTGCCACACTCAACAAACAATTTAAGAATTAAGGAAAACCGTTCTCATTTTAAGATAAGAACTTCAGGCTTTATTATAATGCTGTAAAATAAAATCTGCCAGCACAAGCCACAGGAAAAAAAAAAAGGAAATAAAAAAAAGTGATTCACTGGGGAAGTTCCATGATGTGCAGGACAATGGGTCTTAAATCAAAGGCATACATTATCATGACTAAGCTGACAGATCTGCACTGCAATGCAGAAAGCCAAGTGATATTCCAACATCTGCACCGTGCTCAGACAGGCAGTTTAGACACAGAGACTCCCAAAATGAGGAAAGGACTGCCCGAGCTCTTACCTGTTACCTGTGCAACAACTGCTTGGGAAATTCTCCGGTTGGCCAGGAAGGCTTTGATTTCCTCCTTTATCACACTGCTGTCCCTCCTACCAAAACAAAGAAACAACAGGACACACAAAAAGAGGGACGGACCAAAGCGCACCTGGAAGATGCAAAATGCCTTTATTTCCTCTATTTAGGGGACAAGGAGTGGGGGAGGCTGGCATTAAAACAGCCCAAGTGCCTCAGTGCTGGACATTTCTTTTACCAAGTGTCACGTTTGATCAAAGCAGCATAGCAGGAGAATGGATGACTCACGTCCCATATAATTCATATTAGGTGCAGCACTGCCATATGGAATGTACAAAGTTTCATTACACAGGGATGAATAAATCTCTCATACCAGCATAAAAACCTCACTCATAAAAATGAGGCAGAAAAATAAAAAATAAAGGATAGCAGGGGCTGCATGGTTAGTTACCCAAATGAATATGCATACACCAACCTCCTCCAGCGTTCCAAGGAAAAGATCCAAAATTTTGCAGCCTCTGTCCCCACACCCCTACTTTAGTCCCCTACTTAGTCCAGAACTTGCACTGAATGAATGAACTGAGATCTCTGTATGATTTTTACAAGGTCTGTACAGGTAGTTCAGAAAAGGCTAAAACTGTGCTAAAAAGCAAATAAACTGGAGGTTGCACAGGTACTGTGATATGCAGCAAATTTCAACTGCAATAAATACATACTTTCCCCTCTTCTTCCTCTCTCCCTTCCTCAGAAGGGCAGGCAATTAAAACCAGCCTTCATTAGGCTTTATGGGATCTTTCCCTTCCCCTTCTCCCCTCCTGCCCCAGCTGCATTGAAGGCAGACTCAAGTCTGCCAATGTAAATGCAAAATGAATTCTGTGCTGTGGCTTCATTTTTATTTCTGTACCCAACACTCATCTTCCATATGCCTGCAAATAAAAGTAATTTCACTTTAAATAAGCCGTAAAGGCATTACCTGAGACTCACTGCCCAGGAACCCAAACCTCAGCCATGGGAACTCGGCACTCTGCTGTACTCACCCCCTTACCGCACGACTCCATCAGCTGCAGCCGGCAGCAAATGAGGTTGATCGGCTTTTCTCACTGCTCATCTCTAATCCTCTCCCCCCAAGCCACATCTTTCCCTGAAATCTCCAAACTACTTCCAACACATTTCCATCCTGGAGCTTATGGACCCCAGTTCTCTCATAGGTACGTCAGGAATGTTGCAATGTTGGGGGGAAAAATAATTATTTCCAACATTATGATCAAAATTGTTTTGAGACATTTGGCCTTTCCTCTTATTTCTTTCTGCTCTCAAAGCCCACTGACTCCGACTTTCATCCTCAGGAGTATAATCCCCTCCTTTCATCTTTGCCATAATGCCGAAAAGGAAGCTGCTAAAAGTAAAGGAAGGTCAGTCCTAAAAAAACCCCACCCAACTGGCTCTCACTGAAAACTTCTGCTTCTTCTTTATTATTTGTATTTTCCTGCTCCACTCTGCAAACCCCTGCCACAAACTATAAACAGGCAACGTGCATCCTCTGCAGACCCCACTGGAAAGCACTGACCAATCCAAGCTGGACTCCCTATTCTCCCTCTATATGGAAGGAATTACAGCAAGCGTGAAATAGTGGAGGAGGACTCATGTGAATTGATACTTGATCAGAATCCCGAATAAAAGCAGGGTGGAAAATAGGTGCTCTAACGTCAATCCCAATGTTTGGTACAGCATGGGAAAAACTGTTTCAACAATCAGACTGTGGGACACCCACAGAGGGCCAGGGGCTGCCTCCACAAGGCAGGTGAGAGGTTCTGGGATGGTGACCCTTGGGGAACTGGCAGGAACAACTGCCTGAAGCAGCTCCTGCTCTCCTGATAATCATCAAATCCTCATGGAATGGTGTGGGTTGGAAGGGATCTTTTGGGTCAATTAGTCCAAAACTACTGCAATAAGTAGGGATATCTTCAACTAGATGGGGTTGCTCGGAGCCCTGTTCCACCTGACCCTTAATGTTCCCAGGGATGGGGCATCCACCACCTCCCTGGACAATCTGTGCTGCCAGCATTTTACCACCCTACAATCCCTATTTGAGCAGTCTTCCAACACACCCATTACTGCTGAGGCCCTTCTCAACCTCCAAACTTTTGACAGAGACTTTTACTCACCTCATCAGCTCCTCCACCTTGTCGTCGATGTCCAAGTCCTCCTCGGAAGCCTCGAAGCTGTAGGACCTCTGGGCCAGGCTGTTGGCCAGGGGGTAGCGGGTGGGCGACATCTTCCCGTTGAAGGCAGACAACCTCTCGTTACTCTCCCTCCCGTTCTGATTCGTAGTGCAAGGCTGTGGGGAGGTGTCGTAACTGTTGCTCGGGGATGGGGACATCCCGGAGTGCTGGGTCTGTGTGGAAGCCGTGGCTGTCGAGGAAGACGCCGGGACGTTGTTGGTGCTGTTGCTGTAGGAGCCGCCTCCGTAGCCAGACCTTCTCCCGAATTTGTCGCTATGCTCTTGGTCGAGACGGTCCAAGGTCTCCAGGGCGTGCAGGATCTCATGCCTGGTCATTCCCGTGCGTCTCAGGCGCTGCAGGAGGTCGATCTGCTCTATGGTGAATCTTGGCTCGTCCGTGTAGTGAGACATGGTTTCCAGCAGGCTGGAAACGAGGGAAAACACAAAATACTTTGGTTCAATAGGTCTACGTGGCACATGGAAAGCACTTTATACGCTTGAAAGATCAATTATGGTGCAAAACTTTAAGAAACGCACATGACAGATCCAAAATCCACCTCCAAACAACCTCAGCCGGACACCTGCCATGAATGCCAATTTCACTACGCAGCACAAGGATTTATTTTCCTTGGAGTGCTCCAACAGCATTTCGGCCCTCTCCTGACATTCCCTACACCTGCACCAACCCTGCAGTTTGTGCCCTTTTGCTTTTGATAAACTGCTGCTACAGAGACTGTGGCTGTTCAGTAATTAAGGCTGCAACTTGATTCCAGACAAAATTTTGCCCAGTGTTAAGTACCCACCAGACAGAAATCTCAGATTTCTGTGGTGGCCACAGATCTGAGTTTTTCTGGACAAGTTTTAACCAGTTATGACGTGAGATTGAGAAATCTCAACTCTTTCAAATCTTAACTACAAAGAGTTCGAGTTGCCCTAACTTTTGTTGCTACCTTGAAAAAAAAGGAGATAAAAACACACCTAGCGGAAATTCTAGTGGCCTGTAGGACCCAAGCTGATTTGAAGTTGGATTTCTGAAGTCAGGAACTTTTGAACCTGGAATGTTGTCACAGATTGCCTGCCCTGACAAGGAAAGTGCAGCACATCCAATTACTCCTGAGCTTTCATTTAAAGAAGTAAGTCTTCAGCCCTTTCCCCTCCAAGAACTGGCTCCTCAGGTAACTCGATCAGCATGGTGGCTCAACAAAAGCATTTTTAACTCCTAAACTTCCCAAGGTGCCACAACAATGAACATTATTTGCTGCAAAGCCCAGAAATGGAACTGAAAAAAATCACAGCATGCTCCCCTAATCGCTCTTCTTTACTAAATCTCCCGGCTACAGATCCAAACGTCACACAAACAACAAGATCTCCTCCTTCAGAACTCTCAGTCTTGAGAAGAAGGGATGGCAGATGGAGGGCAGGCAGAACTTGGCAAGCAGAATATGGCATTTTCCATCCTTCTCGGGAATCTTCTCGTGAGTCAAGGGTTTATTACCATTCCCGCAGGAGAACAGGGTGAAGAGATCACTCAAACTCCAGGAGACGTGACAGAGCTGATGTACAATCCCTACGAGCCAGAGCAAATCACAGCTGAGGGAAAGTCAAGGAAGAATTCCAAGGACCCTGTGAAAGCCAGGAGAGGGATGATAGCTGTCAGGCTGAGAGACCTTCCAGGGACAGGGCTGCCTATTCCCCCCCACAAACTTTGAGGATGACTCCTCCATTTTTGCCCTGGCACAGAGAAGCTCCCAACAGGAGTCACGGGATGACTCGAGATCCGGAGCTGGGGCTGAAGAACAACACTGAGAACTGGCTTGTTGGAGTAGAGCTGGAGCAGAGCTGTAAAGACAAAGCCAGGATGCACAAATCCACAAAAATGGCATTTGCAGCCTGGGAAATACAGAAACAAGAAGAAAGTCCTATCTTTGCCCTCATCAAGCAACTACTGAGTCCCCTTCATTGTTTTGTAGGAGAAGGAAGCAGGAGGACAACACAGGGGGATGACTCCCATCCAAGAAAATGCCTGTGTGAGAAGACAGACGTTCTACATCCACACCAGAGCTTCAGCCCAACGGGAATGTGCTGTCCTCTGGACAATTGATTACTGGAAACGTCCGGGCCATTTTACATTTTCCAAGACAAGCACCCAGACTGTTGAACCACAGGAGGGCACGGCAGGCAATGCAGCAGTCAACCTGCAACTGACTGGAATTGTAAAAACCACGATTTGGAAGTGGCATCCCAGCCTGAGACCTTCAGAGCTTGACAGGGAGCATTTGGAAACAGACGCTGTGTTTGGCCTCTGGGGGAGGCAGGGCTGCTCCATCCTTCTCTCCCAGCTTCGGGAGAAGTGTCACCCGGACTTACTGACTCATCACAGACAGCTCTGAGCAGCAGCACAGTTTTCAAATAGAAAATCTTTTTAAACATCTGGCCTTGATGTAGTTTTCACTGAATATGCTAGCTCACCTTTCCTCAGGGAAACACCTGGTTGGGCATTTCTTACCTTGTATTTCTAATGTCACTACTTCCTGGATCCTTTATCTGTCAATACCAACTTTCATGTGCTCAAGTTCTTTGTTTGAACTGGAGAATTTAATGAGCCAGAGCCTTCAACCAGAATTACCTCCACTCAAAATTCCTACTTTACAGACTCTTCAAGATTTAATACTAAAACATACTTTAAATTATTTAATCTTTCATTTATCACAGTCACAGAAACCCAAAACTTTTGTCCTTGTAGTCCCGTGAACTAAAAAACTCCCATCTGACAAAAACAAGACTTTCCAGATGGCTTCAAAAACATCAAGCAACACAGAAATCATTTCACAAAATCATGGAATTACAGAATGGTTTGGACTGGAAGAGGCTGTAAAATCATTTAGTTCCACCCCCTGCCACGGGCAGGGACATCTTCCATATCCCAGGGTGCTCCAAGCCTCATCCAACCTGGCCTTGGGCACTTCCAGGGATCCAGGGGCAGCCACAGCTTCTCTGGGCAACCTGTGCCAGGGCCTCACCACCTCCTGCAGCAGTTGGTGGCCATGGCCAGCAATTCCCTCTAAAATTTGGGTGTCATTCCTAATTTGTCTAAAGTGCCAGGGCTCAGCTCCTGGATCTGGGTGCCCAGGCCAAATTAATCTCCTTTAGTGAATGACATGTAATGATTTGGTGAATCCTAAGTGTCCTTTGGTGAATTACAGCTAATGAAGTGCAGAGTTCTCAGATGCAGGGGCAGGGGTTGACCCCCGGTCGCTCGTGGCTGTACGAGCGAAAGAGCTCCGGCCTCAATTTGTCTCACTTTGATACACATGAGCTTGTGCAGGAATTTCAATTCACAGGGATGCAAAGGCTGCTGGGCAAGGCCACCCTCTGCCCCAGGAATAAGATATTCAGTGATTTCCAACTTGTATTCTAGAGTCCTGTTCATCGGTGGACTTAAAAGCCTTGCAGAAAATAACAGAAGAGTAGCAAACCTACTGTCAAATTAACTCCATGATACTGTGTTTGACACAACCACTGGAAAAATGTGGGCAATTTGAAAAAAAAAACCCAACTAAAATCAATGATCTGCCTGTCTGTTCATGCAAAGTATTCTTACAGGCCTCCAACCCTTTTAAGGCAACTTCTGAGTAATTTTTTCAACACTTAAGAGGTAAGAACACCAAAATTAGAGCATTTCCCTCCTGCTGGTCTCACTAATGTCATACAGAGATGTCCAAACTGCCTTATTTACATTTACATACCCAGCTTATATTGCACTGACACATCTCATTGGTCTTCTTGACCTGGAACTCCCGTTCCCATCTTCACGTGCTTTTCTGCACAACCATGAGATCTAGAAATAATGCTCCTGAGGGACTTTTATATATTGAAAACAACTTCAGAACTCGGAATTTTCCATTAAAACCCCAAAACAAATATTGCAAAACGTGGTATTATTGAACATGTTCCAACATTGCCAACTATCTACAACTTTTTAATGAGTAACTACAGCAAGCATTATTTCGAACTGTTACTCGAGCAGGGCTTCAGCTATTTTCCCTTCTCAAAATATTTTAATAAACTTACCCTGTTTAAAGATCAATTTACAAAGCAGTTAAGTAAATTAGCCATTTTAGAATCACCCTAATTTCATTCACCTCATTAATGAGTGGATATTCTCCACCACTTCATCCCCCACACACTGCAGTAAGAGCCTCTTATCCTCCTGCACTCCTCTGGCTACCTGTAATTCAATTTGCTTCCCCCTCTTTTTCCCTGTGAAATACAATCAACTGCAAAAGTAGCAAGAAGTAAAATAAGATAGAGACAAGCAGAATGATTGCGGGGGCACAGGAGAAAATCAAGATGGAAAATACTTTTCCTGAGAACACGGACCGCAGACTGACTTTGCTGTAGGCAAACTTTGCTGCCTGTGCAGCAAAATATCCTCTACATCCCATGCTTTATCTGCTATCAGTTAGCAAAACTCTCACCAGTGCCAACGGGCTGTCAAATTTCCTTGGGGAGACACCCAAAAAAAGGCAAGTAACCAAAGGAGAAGAGCTGTGCATTTTTCTCCCTGAAAGTCATCAATTTTTTAACAACTGAATCTTGCCCTTAAAACAAAGTTTCTTTAGGTCCTGACAGGAAAAAGTAAGTAGCCTAAAGTACCAAACTTATTTACATTCCTTACACTAAGTTGGCAATCATCCCCCAAAAAGATGGTCCAATTCCACCATTCTAAAGCTTTAAACCTTCACGCTCATCTTTCATGGCTCATCCAAAAGCAACCTGAGGTACCTGAAGGACTGAAGGGAGAACTCTAAGGAGGTAAATAAAAAGGAATTTATTTTCCCTCCCAAACCCACAGATATAAAATATCCTGCAGGTCCCAACCAGCTGGATGCAGCACCACTCCTCCCCTTCTAAAGGGACTTTGTGGAGTGGAGGCTGTTCAGGGGCAGAACTGCTCTCACCAGCATTGTCCTTCCTTCTCATTCCACCAAGATTTATTTCATCTCTTTTTCAAATTAATTTCATCCTTTGGATGTGGGGTTCCCTCCCCAGTTTGACAGTCCTGATCTCCAGTGGGGATACGTGGCCAGAGGGTTATCTTCCCTTATTTTCCTGTGCTGCATAGAGAAAAGTAAGGAAAAACACATCAAGGGTTTCTCACCTACTCTCACAGCCCAAGCCCACGCTGATACAAGAATCATTTACCCAGCACTTAACTTTCTAGGTGATGGAACACAGCAGAATAATCCCATAAAAACAGCTACGAGCTAAGTCCATGTCCAATTGAACTCGCAGAAGTTCAAAGCAATTCAATTACCCGTTTGGGAATAAGGCCAGACAGCAGCCTTAACACCTCTAACACTTGAGAAAATGGCTCTGGACTCTTTAATGATCACAAGAAATCATTTTTTCCACTCTTCTACTCACTGTAGACGAGTAGGAAGCATTCTAGCATCACTGAGGAGATGCTCCTCTGCAGAGGTCCTTCTCCAATTCCCATTAAAATTCACTGCTTTATCTAATAAGCAAAGCTCAAGACTTACAAAACCAGTTGTGCTTTTTGATATAAGACCTATACTTGATATAATCTGCATAATATGGATGTGGGCAAGAGCCAAAGTGTTCAGAACAGGATCCTAAGTCTGGTAATTCGTTTAAGAATTATTCTGATCAAGTCCCATCAACTGAGGCGAACAGGATGGGGAGAGATGCCAACATTTACCCTTCTCTGACATATGGCACAGGGTAGGACCCCCCTGCACTGCACTGTCCTGCTCATGGGGACATCCAGGATTTGTCATCTCATTTATTACAGCACCAGCAATTTCTGCAACATCACAGGCACCTCCTTGGTGTCATTCAATGCCATCTCACCATTTAAATGGAAGAGCAAAATCACGACGTAAATTGTGGCTTTCCAGCTGAAATAGGTTCTTCCAAAGTACACAGCTAAAAAATCACTTTCTACAACTCCTTACCTAAACCAGAGTTTTAACTATCACAGTCTAACAGCTTGAACTCCTTAACCTGCCAGATTTTTCCTGTGTGTCTGTGCAGACAGTACTGGTGAGAACTGCAGCCCGAACAGCTGTGGAGGTGGATGTCCTCCCGATATTACCAACAGGCATTAAGGATGGCATTGCTATTTCCAAAGCAATGTAATTTGCTTATCACCCAGTCTGATACTCAACCACCTAATTCACATGAAGTACTGCTCCAGATGCTTCCTAGGAGAACCAGTGACTACAAAGAAACTCCACTTCCAGCTGCCCACTCTCAATTTTTTAACCCTGTTTTAGGTTATGCAAGCTTGTTTCTCTCTCCACACGTATTTATGAGATCCAAGGACCAAGCATAGTTTCATTCAGTCCCTCCTTTTCCACACAGAATCTCAGGCTGGTTTGGGTTGGAAGGGACCTTAAAGCTCATCTGCCATGGGCAGGGATGGCACTGAGAGATGAGGTTGATCAGGGCCCCATCCAACCCTTTACCCATCCCAAAGGATGCAGCTTACATCTTGGTTTTCACAAGATGCTCAGAAGAAGGGCTTTCACTGAGCTACAGCTGTTCCAAAAACACAGCACTGACATATCACAAAATAAATCCCAGAATCACAGATTATTCTGAGTTGGAAGGGACCAACAAGGATCATCAAGCCCAGAGGCAAAGACTGTGACCCTTCCGGGGCAGGTCTAAGGCACTGCTGGAAGAGAATTGGGGCATTTAGGGCATAACAGTACCCAGTCTTCTGAAATTCAAGCTTTGGCCTTTTCTCTTCTCACTGAACAAGTGAATCTCCTTCAAATCAGAGGGCGGTGGGGCCCTGGTCCAGGTTTGTCAGGGGAGCTGCGGCTGCCCCATCCCTGGAAGAGTCCAGCGCCAGACTGGACAGGGCTTGGAACAACATGGGATAGTGAGTGGCATTCCTGCCATTGGAATGAGATGATCTTTCAGGTTCCTTGCAACCCAAACCATTGTGTGATTCGATGATTCACAGCAATATAAATATTTCAGAACCACCTAAAACTTTGCACCATATTAAGCAAAGCTGCCTTCAAACCAGGAGCTGATGCTGTGAATTCTGGGGCGTAACAGAGGATTAAGGATCTGACTCATCACTTATGCTCATCAGTTGCAACTCCAGTATTTTCAGAGGAGTTGCACCAGTTTTCAAGAGAGAGAGAGAAAAAACCTCAGGCCTGAAGTGCTCATCATGTCAACGAACACAGAGCCATCCTCATCCATACGTTTGCATAATTATCTCCTGCAGTTGCATCTCTGGGTTCTGATTTTCAAAAGAAGGCCTCTACTCCCATTCATCCTGATTCACAAACAAAATGTAATTCTTGTAATGACTGCTCTCATCCCGGGGAAATGAGAGCCTCGCGCTGCAGCAAGGAGGGAAATCAGGCTCCGAGCTGAGCCACGGAGGCTCAGCGTCACCGGCTCTGTTTAGGGATGCAAAACAGCGGCTCCGGAATGCAGAGCTCTGCCACACGCCTTCGATCAAAATGGGGACAATTAATAAGAGCAGCCTGAAACTTCTGAAAATAAATCCGGCGTAATCAAATACTCACCGCTACACAAATTAGAGGAGGCAAGCTGAGAGCAGAATATCAACACATCGTTTCTTCAGGAGGCTTCAAGTTTCTCAGCTGGTTAAAGAGCCCCAAACCCCGACTCACTATTCTACACAAGCTGTTCTTCCACTTATTCTCTGAAACTCTCTGCTGATAAAATGATTTTACTGGATGTTGGCAGTGAGCAAACCCAGCAGTTTTGCCACTCAGATGAGTAACTTAGCTCTGCTTTACATCTCTGGGAAAGAGAGAGAGAACTTGAGATTGATCTTACAAGGCAAAAATATAATATAAATGGCAATTATTGTCATAATCCAAGTCTTACAAAAGGGACTGACCTCTGACTAAGCACAGGGCTGGCAGCCAGATACTTCTGAATTCTACTCAAGGCACACACTGATTCACACTGACACCTTATCTGTCTAACCCTAACCTTCCCTACTTCCAAAATCTGGGTTTCCTGCTATTGTTGCAATTCTACAGCAACAAGGCAGGAATTCAAACTCTGAGCCTGGATTCAAGGGCAGAATGAGGGACCAGAAGGACTAACAAACAGAGAGAAAAGCTGTAGTGGCAGCTGAACACTGAACCAGGGCCCAAAGCCCAAACCTGTGCCAAGAGCAAGGAGGAGCTCTTGGATTTGAGAGCCAAAGACTAAACTTTGGATATGGAAGCTCTGTAACAGCTCCCAAAGCAGGACGTGTGTGCTTTACTTACAGTAAATCTTATGAACACACTGAAATAGTGTAATCCATGTGAAGAAACAGAGTCATTAAAAAAGGCATCAATAAAACTGAGACACAGGTCTGCCCTAGACATCAGACTGGCTCATCCCTGGAAGTGTTCCAGGCCAGGCTGGATGGGGCTCGGAGAAACCTGGGATAGGGGAACGTGTCCCTGCCCATGGCAGGGGGTGGAACTGGATGAGCTTTAAGGTCCCTTCCAACCCAAACCCAAAACACTCTGGGATTCCATGATAACTCATAATTTTTAGCTGTCAAGACCACAGGGTACAGTGCTGTCTTCTGCTTCCTCTATTTAATTTCAAAATTTGACCAATCCTTTATTAAAATGCAGGCAGAATCTCAGAACTCTTCTCCATTAATTCTGCCACCTGGAGTATCAAAATACTGGAACCACAAGATCCCTGTGAGGCAGGGAAGTATCACTACACTAATTTTTGTGACCAAGAGCTCCCAGAGAGGGGCTGAACTTTGGACAAGTCCAAATGACTTGTTCAAAGTCACACAGGAATTTTGCAAGGAGGCAGAACAAGAGCCTGGCCAAACTCTTGAGCATTTTCTCACCACACATACAAGGTCCATCTATAGCATCAGACATGACAAGGTGGAGGACAACTCTCAAGAGAAGCCATCACCAGGATTTCCACCACCTCTTCCACACATGAAGAAAAGGAGACATTCTGAAGTATTTCAGGTACCTTCGTTCTCCTTCAGGATCTATCACCAGCACTAACAACCAAAACACTTCCTCAAAAGAGAAATTTGTTACTTCAGAAAGCTGAAATCCAAACCCTGTTTGCTCAGCAAACAGCTGAACCTCACCTACCCCTGTTTTTGTGCTTAACTACAAAGCGAATCATTTTCCACTAGAAAAACAGTTTGCAAGTGCAGTTTTACTGGCACAGCCTTAGTGAAGACAGAGATTACACTTGGAGAATTCAGGAATAGATAACAGTGTCTCCTTGAAGAAAATAAATCATAATAGCAAAAACCGTGGGCTTCTGGCCACTGCTGCTCCCATACTGGAGTTTTATTTTCATTAAAACCATTTCAGAAAGAAATGAATATCTTAATTAATGCTCTTAAAGCAACAAACATCTCTTTGTGTAACCCCCAACCGAACTATGGAAATTTCCTGCATGACAGACAAGACCCAGTCTACATTCCACACTGCCGAGGCCACCACTAACCCATGTCCCCAAGTGCCACATCCACACAGCTTTCAAATCCCTCCAGGGATGGGAAACCACCACTGCCCTGGGCAGCTGTGCCAAAGCCTTCTGAGGAAAAAAACTCTTCCATTCAACAAGACTTTCCTTTAGGTCACTTCAGCTGTGAAATCATGAATTAACTCCTCATCTGGTTTATCTTGAAGTAAAACCAAGGGCTCAGGCAGGACATTGTTTCAGTTAAAGAAGCTAAAAAAGCCAACTGAATAATCCGAGTCACCCACCATTTACGCGATACCTTGTCACCGAAGACAAAAAGAGAAAATCAGCTGAGTTTTCTGTTACCTGAGTTTAATTAACCTGTTTTGTGTCACATTTCAAGGACACTGGACAGGTACAGCTCAACCTGTGGTGATTTTCTAAGCCACTGTAACTTCAGTGACTGCTCTTCAACCTGTGCAGACTTGGTAGACTTCACTCGTGTTCTTTTCTTCCTGTTGGTTTCCCTAAATGATGACAAGGCTTCAATCCAGTTCTTTTCCATCTGCATCACTCACCCTGATTTTCTTTTACTCCCTCCCCAGACAGCCCTGTCACTGCTGGCATTAAATTCATAAGCGCTGGCCTGGGAATTCAGGTAAACTTGAAGTGATGACAGTGGAACTGCCTGGTTCTATCAGAAATCATATTTTGAGGGATGCAAAACATACTGATGGTCATAGCTGACTATTAACACATATTAATTAATCAATATGGACTGTGAAGCACAAGTAATTGCTCCCATATTTATGGGGAGCCCAACAGAAATAAACCCGTGCTGGCTACAGGACTTCGTTTTACATAAATTCTTAATTCCTGTGAGGCCAAGACCAAGAGTTCTGTGTTCACACCGTGCCTCAAACTCCTCTCCAGCATTGACTCTCATCCTACTAAGGGTAAAAATGAGGCAGGGAAATGATAACTGCACCCAGGTGACTCCTACTCTTAGGAGTAACCCAACTACTCTCTTACCATGGCAGTTTTGCAACTGTTCAATCTTAATCACTATTTACATTCAAAAATGTATTCAAAAATGTACATTCAAATTTTTAAAAGAATTTTTAAGGCTCCATTTTCTTCTTTGCCTTTCACAATCCCATTCACCCTTTTTAAAAGATATCTGTGGTTTAATCCGGAAACTTTCTATCTAAATGGGTCATCTTGGCCCATTTCCTCTAATTTAATACTCTCTAATCCCCTCCAAATAGGTTCCCCCCACTTTTCCCTCAGTCAAAAATTATTCACCTCTACTTCTACTGCATCTTCCATGACCATATTAACTGCACACACACCGGAATAAATCAAGGAAGCTGCTACTGCTCTGCTGGGGTGTGTCAGCAGAAAATTGCACAGGGGCAGAACATGACTGAAAACAAGCTAAAAAGCAGGAAATTCAAGCTATGCAATTCCCACTTTGGAAATTTCTGGCAAAAGCCTGACACAAAGCTGTGAGATGTCCTTGTGCTCACTCAAAGCACAGAGGAGCTCTGAGGTCACCCAGCAAACTCCAAATTATCAGGATAACAAAGATGCCCAGGGTGACGTGGCCTTACCTCCAGACTTCTCTCCTGCTGTGAATTAGATCTTTAAAATTTCAAGTGGTGGTTTTAATACTGAAATCCAGCATACTTCCAGCTAAAAGGAAGAAGAGGAGGTGGCTCAAGGGACTGCCAGCAAGTAGGAAACCACTAGTTTTGAACAGAACACTAAGCCACCAGCAATAGAAAATAACTAATTAATAGCTTTTTGAAATCCATTGGAGTTTGGTTTCCAACACTAAACCCCTGGCAGTCACTATTTTTTGCTGTGACTCCCTCTACAGAAGGCTGTGACTGCACTGCCACTTGCACTATGAATGTCCAAGGATAAATCTTCATCCTTGAAATAATCCATCTGGGAAAATGTGATGCATTCAGAGCAGCCCAGTTCCTTGCTACCTATTCTGCAGAAAAGGTTCCTCTTTCCCGCTCAGTCTGAGAGAAGGAACAATCTGAAGTCAAGAGGTCAAAGCATCCCAAGAATGTGGTTGCCAGGGGATGAACATTTGGTTGTGCCTGTAACAGGGATATTGGGAACAGCGATACAGGACTGGCCAGTGGGAGGTGAGTGACAGCACAGCGCAGGTTGAGCCCTTCCTTTCAGCCTGACAAGCTCCAAAATTTGAATTCAATTGCTTTTTTATTGAAGGAACAGCATCGAAACCAATTAAATTGAAGCTATATGACAGAAGTCATTTACAGGAACAAACTAATTTCAAATTCCAGGATGAGGTTTGGACAACCTCGATTGGCGCTGGCGTTCAAGACACTTGAGTTGCTTGGACCAACACATCCAGTACCAGGGTTAGGTGAGGTGCCCCAGGTTTTGTGCCTTTGCCAGAGGAGACTGAATTGAAGGTGGCTCATCCCTTCCAGCAAATCTAGAGTGGTGCTAAACTCTTTATCCCTCTCATATGTTCAGTGGTTGTATGGCAATCTCTCCTTTAACACTGATTTTTCTCTGATCAAGGCTGAATTTCAAAGAACTGCATCATTTTCCTTGTTTCAGTGACAGAAATGTAAAAGCACAAACAATGCATCAGCCAGACCAAGTGAGGAATTCAGTGTTACTACTCCCTGATTTCAATGTCCAGTTATTTTACTATTGCTGGTTTAAATGTCTTCCCTGGTTTAAATATTCCACTAAACCAGTGGAACTCTCCAACTCAGCCAACTGCTCATAATCATTGTAACCACTTCTTTTAGACAATTTAACAGAAAAATACCACAAAATTACTCTTAATTGTTATGAGTTTCTTCATCTTGTACTTACACTACTGGAAAAGTTCTGAGCATACTTTACATGAGGATGGGACGTTACAAAGCCTCTTGAGGGTCTTCAGTGTTATTCACCATTCTGTAAGACACGAGGAAAAATCCAACAACATTAGAGATGTCCGTGAGAGGCAAAGAGATCCAATCACATCATTCTGGATAATCTGTCACTAATCCAGACTCACAGACTTCAATGCGCACGGCAGATTCTTACAGAGAAAGTTGATGTCTGGTGTTGTAATCAGTCCAGAGACAAAAATTTAAATTACAATTGATTTCCTTCGGCCACAAGTAAATTAATCTATGCAATCATTTAGCCTTATGACAGTTACCTACCCTTTTAACTCACAAAAGCTATTAAAAGGATTATTTGGCCAACATCCGCAAAGAGCTCAGGAGACAGGTACTGTGTTCTGAGGAGGAATGACCTAATAGAATTTTCCTCAGCTATCACTGCTGATGTCTTTCTCCACAAACTAACATGGACTGAAAGTGCTCCAAAAGTCAAACTATTAACCAAGAGGAAAGGGAAAAGGGAGGATGCTGTATCCAGGCAGAGCTGGGATACAAAATGAGTGGATACAGTAGCACAGGGAGTTGCGTGGGATAATTTCCTCTGCTCCATCTGTAACACCAGCAATCGTGGAATGCTAAACCATGGACAGTAATCAGGGATGGACACATCCTGGCTCTTCTCAGTGGTTAAAAGTGGTCCAGACAGTAGAGAAAGGCTCTTCCTCCATCAACACCTGCTGAAGATGTTGGGGAAGAGCTGCACCTCTCCCAGATGAAGCCCACTGGGCACACAGAGACTGAAGAATCCCAGAGCTGGTTAAGCCCTCTAAGATCACAGAATCCCATAATGGTTTGTTTTGGAAGGGACCTTAAAGCTCATCCAGTCCCAGTCCCATCCCCTGCCATGGGCAGGGACACCTTCCACTATCCCAGGCTGCTCCAAGCCCTGTCCAACCCGGCCTTGGACACTGCCAGGGATCCAGGGGCAGCCACAGCTTCTCTGGGAAACCTGTGCCAGGGCCTCACCACCCTCACAGCCAACAATTCCTTCCCAATATCCCATCCATCCCTGCCCTCTGGCAGTGGGAAGCCATTCCCTGTGTCCTGTCCCTCCAGGCCCTTGTCCCAAGTCCCTCTCCAGCTCTCCTGGAGCCCCTTTAGGCCCTGCAAGGGGCTCTGAGCTCTCCCTGGATCCTTCTCTTCTCCAGGTGAACACCCCCAGCTCTCCCCACCTGGCTCCAGAGCAGAGGGGCTCCAGCCCTCGGAGCAGCTCTGTGGCCTCCTCTGGACTCACCCCAGCAGCTCCACGTCTTCCCTGTGCTGAGGACCCCAGAGTTGGACAGAGAACTCTACGTGAGGTCTCACAAAGGAGAACACAGGAGGAAAATCACCTCCATCGAGACTATTGAGTCAAATTGTTACCCCAGCATTGCCAAGGCCACCACTGGCCCATGTCCCCAAGTGCCACATCCACACAGATCTTAAATCCCTCCAGGGATGGTGATACCATATTTATGTGGCCTTTTTTTTTCCTTTTTTCCTCCATGAAAAACGTCATGAACTTTCAGGACCAAAGGCTGGGCTGAATGAGCTTTCCCAGAAGTGGCAGCACTCAGCTTTTGGCCACCTGCTTTCCTGGGAGGTTTAAGCCTGTCCACAAGAGCCTTCTCCCACCCAGCCGTGGCCAGGGAAAGCTCTGGGTGTTTCCAGGGAGGGGAGGCGCTGAGTGCTGGCTGCTGCTCTGCCAGAACACCTCATTTGGCCCACACTGAGATCCTGAGCTGTCTCTTTCTCTCCAGGAAGAGGTCACCAAGACGAGTGATCCCAGCAGACCCTCACAGGTCACGTTCTGTGGGCTGGAAGAGAATCAGTGACACCAAACCACTGATGGATGGAAGAGCCAAACACCCAGGTCCCTCCCTGTCAGCCACCCCAAACCTTTTAGAGAGACTCCCCCACCAACCCCCTCCTCTGTCAAATCTCTTTAACTGCATTTTAAACATATTCCCCGAGGCAGTCACAAAAAATATGAGATCATGCTGCTGACTTCTTGCCAAATTTTCATACAGAGAGCTGTTTTGTTTTCCAAAGAGGAACAAATTAGACTTAAATATATACAAACTTTCTGAAGGTCAGAGGGGCTAATGATAGAGAACTGGATTCCTCAGAGAAAGATCTGCTTCCAGGGTGAGGAGTGTGGATGTAGCGAAGAAGAAAACCAAGTAAAGGAAAGAAAAAATCACCTTCCACCATCATGAAATGCAGGATTAAAAGTAGAACACGATGAGATGAGATAAGAGAAGCAAAGAAAAGGCTGCAGTAACTCAGGTTTTGAGATGACAAAGGCAGGAGGATGATGCTAGTGATAGCAAGGAAAGAGGAAAAAACTGGTATGGACCTGAGATGTTTTAAGTGAAGAGCCATTAGGATCTAGACCAAATTTGGGACGTGATTAGAGGAGGAAGACGAGCTTTTCCAAGAGACTCCAGATCTGTGAGTGCAGACAGAGGACAACGGGAGTTCAGCAGAAATAAACAGCAGCAAATACATGAGAAAATAGGGATAATTCTCCGTTTTTGCTACGTTAAAGTGTCAGGCAGATTTATTACGCTCAGAATGCAACCACAAACTGTCCCAGCCTGAGTAAGGAAGGACAGGGAATGCTCAGGTCTGCCTTGGGAGCAGGACTGCTGAAAGGAAACGCGCTTCCAGAGAAAGGAGAGGAAGCTGGTGCTTCCTCCGGCCGCTGCCAGCCCCGAGCTATTGAAAAGGGGCACAAACAGTCTTTGACTCCACGTTGGTCTAAAGTTCAGTGGCACAGAAATACCTTCCCCACCCCCAGACACATGTGAGAAGCTGCTTCAATGCTTTTGTCACTTAAGGGCACATCAGGCAGGGAACAAGCAAACCCTTCACCTAAAATCTGAGTCAAAAAAATTCAGTCCTGACCAACATCAATTCCATCAGCAACAAATCCTGACTCTGAATCAAGACTCAATATCCCTCTTTCCCTCAGTCTCCTCTCAGCACGCACCAAAGCACCAAAGCAGTCTGAGCACAGCAGCCAAGGCAGGTGTCACCACTCTCTGTGGTGATATGGGAGTAAGAACTCACAAACCTTTGCCCTTTCCACATTATTCATTAAATAAATTATCTGCTAACCCAGGGAAAACACAACCAGCTCCCCTTCCTATTTCTGGTACAGACAATAAAAAAAAAGAAGCCACTATTAATATGGAAATCATGGCTGCAGTTGTAGAATCAGATGTAATGAACAATCTTGTCCCCAGCTTAAGTTGCTATAAAGGCAGCTTAAATTTACAATGGATGAGTCTTCATGGCAATCTGTTTTTCAGATATTAAAAATCTCATTTTCTCGGTGCCAAGGACAAGTGGAAGTGTGAAGCACTGGAGTATCAACTCTGCATTTGTCTCACTTGACATGAAATCATTCTCATTTTAGTTCTGATTTTTAATACATTCTTGGGATCCACTTCAGTTTTCTTCATTCCTCACTGTGTGCAATTAAATGTTTTGAAGTAGAGTTCACCCTGATCCACAACACCCTGCAGAAGCAAGGAGAAAGTCACTTGGTAAAGATGAGGCTGATATCATTTATTTGGAAGAGAAACTCATTTTCTCTTTTAATTTCTGAATGACTCACATAGTATAAAAAAAAAAAAGCCATCACTTTGTATTTCACTAATACCTTCCTTGGTGAGTTCTTAAAATGGGCTTTACAAATAACAAACTAAAAGCTTTTGTCCTTGGGGAAGACAGACATCACCATTTTGACATAAGTAAAACAGGAACCGAGGGGCTGAATTCTTGTCTTACAGCCACTCTGGGCAGTATCAATGGCTGAACACAGCAGAGGCCCCACCACTACAACTGTCACACACAGCACTCCTGAAATGCAGAACCACCAAGGTCCAGCCTGGTGAAGAAATTCAGCCCTAAGAACAAAGTTCTACCACTGCTGAACTCGCAGTAAAGGCAGATCCCAACTCAGTGCATAATTACAAACAAACACGCTCCTAGAAATAGCAAAAATTTCAAAATTTATGTCTTTTATTCCATGTACAGCTTAAGGTCTGTAGGAATTGTCAGGTTTTCTGGGTGCACTCTGTGCACGTGTGTGCACACATGTCCATAAACATGTCAGGGCAGGTTCAGGTTGGACATCAGAAGGAATTTCTTCATGGAAAGGATTGTTAAACACTGGAATGGGCTGCCCAGTGGGGTGGTGGAGTCCCCATCCCTGGAGGTGTCCAAGGCACAGCTGGATGTGTCACTCGATGCTCTGGTCTGGGTAACAAGGTGGTGATCTGCCAAAGGTGGGATTCATTCCAACTGGCTGATGTTGGAGGTCTTTTCCAACCTAAATGAACCTGGATTCAATTGACTTCTCTACACTGAGGCCGGTGTGAAGTAAAGCTGTTACCTGGTTTAACTTCTGTCCCAGGACATCTTGCCCCAAAACCAGCAAGAGACCAAGGATCCATCCACTCCAGTTCATTCTGGTGATTAATCACCCTCTCCATTACGAATTTGTACCTGAGTTCTACTTTGAATGTGTCTGGCTTCACATTCCAGACAGCAGCCTTCCTTTGCCAGCTCCAAGTCCTTTATTCCTGGGAGATGTTCAGACAGGCTCTTATTTACCCAGTGCTTTTAAAACTCCAGGTACCGCATTTGTATCAAAACTTAAATTCATCTGGGTACACGCACAAAAGTAGGACTAGTGTCCAAAATACTGGAGCTAATCTAGGACTCTCTAGCCCATTTTCCCAAAATAGGCATATTAGGAAAAAAAAAAATATTTAAAAAAAGCTCTGCCATATGACTTGAGGATGTGTTTTATTTGTACCCTGGGAAGCAAGGCTAGGAACCTTCTCCAGGCACTGCCACCTCCTGAGCACACCCCACGGCTTGGTGACGTGCAGCACCCAGTTCCACGTGGAAATCCTTTTATCCAAGTTCCCTGCTCAAGCAGGGCCACCAAAATCAGTTGTTCAGGACCACGTCCAGAGTATCTTCAAAATTTAAGACTTCGTTTTCTCTGAGCAACCCGCACCAGTGAGTGGAAAGCAGCAAGAGATCACACTTCTTATGAACACAAAAATCCTTGCAAAAAAATGCTCAGAAGTCATCTCCAGCCAATGCTGTTTTCATTCTTACTGTGACTGTGTTGTTTACCAAACCTTTCACAGCACAACCCTGGAGCAGGTCATATTTTGGGATTATGGTGAGGGAATGCAGCAGCTCCTTGTCAAGTTAACAAGTTTATGATTTTTTTATGGGATCCTGTTTTTTCCCCGAACTTTCTGAGGGGGAAACATCAACAGAAGCCTCTTCCCTTTAGAAAACAAACACCTCAATCCTACGATAAAGCCACAGCTTATCATTTATTACAGGTAAATGGAAAAAATCAAATAAATAATTTCTCCTACAATGTGCCCTGCAGCACATTTGCAGAGGACATTTAGCCAAGAATCACAGTCAAAACTGTTTCTCCCTTCTTTTCCCTCCCAAATCCCATGCAAAAGAAACCTCCTTGCCCAAATTTACTGGAATTTCCTAGAGCATGAGGCAGAGGCCAGGCTCCATTTTGAAGCGGACTGGCAACAGATCCCACTACAGAGAAAATTGAGGTCACGAAATCATGAAGTTTCCCAAACTCCAGGGTTTCCAGAAAGGCAGAAATGACCATCTGTATCTCACTGGAAAGGACCCTGAGTTACTCCAGAAGTCCCAGAGATCCATCAAAGGCAATGCAGTCCAGTAAAAGGATGTAATTTAGTGTTGCTTTGTCCTTAATGGCAGCTGGAAATGAAATGCTGTCACCAAGCCACCTCTGCAGACACATTCAGGCAGAGCACATGGGTTGTATTTGGGTTATTTTTTACAAATGAGCTTCCAGCCTTAACATCCCAAGCACCTACACTGCTGTATCTCCTGGATTGCTGCATGCTGTCCCCTCCAATCACAGCTAAAAATTCACCTGGAATCAAAGACCAGAATTGAATTGGCTTTTCCAGCTAAAATTACACATGAATGTCACCAGCAGAAGAATGACAGCGAGGCACAAACTCCTGACTTGTAAGGACAGCCAATGGCTGCTACAACCCCATTTCCTCAGGGATCAAACAGGATTTCAGCCCACTCAGATCAGCTGGAGCACTGAAATGGGGGAGGAAGAGTGAGTTAGGAGCCACCTGACTCCTATAGAGCTACAAGAGACAAGACAGACCCTGGAGAGGAACTGAGATTTAAAGCCCTACGTGACACCAGCAGGGATTGCACCTTGAACTCCAGGTATGCCCTAAGGGACACACCTTCATCCCGACAAAACTGACGGACGGGAGACTGCCAAGTCCTTGAGTCCAAGCCTGGACCAAACATACAATAAATGAGAGGCTCATTCAAAAACCATCCAAATTAACACTAATTACCTTGAGAGTTTTCTCTGAGGGATACAGGGACGCAGGAGCTCTGGACATGCCAAGTGAAATGAGGTGCTCTATTGCCAAGCACGTCTGCATGCCATGAACCCACCTCCACTGCAGACTATTTGTCCCACAGAGGATTCAGGAGTCCACTAGGAAGAGGAACTCGTGGATTCTGTGGAGGTCATGGCTGGGAAAAGGCAGGGTCAACAAGGGACACTGCAAAACATAGGACAGCTCCAAGAAATCAGGGTGTTCATTCAGCCGGACAGGAAGGGACCTTCCTTCATCCATGACTCTCCAGGGAAAACCTCAGTAGATGCCCCAAACCCTCTTCAGTGGAATTCCAGAAACTGCACTTGGCATCAGGTCACTTGACAGAGGGAGATTAATTGCAAGACAAGGACTCTGAAATGTGTTGATTGAATCAAACTTGATTTCCTTTTTATTTGACTTGATTTTAACTTTTCCTGTGCCAAATCAGGGAACACTTCCAAAAGCTGCATTTTTTGATGGAGTGGCCCATCATACTTGGAATTTGCATCTGCATGGATGTAAAACCCTTGGCAGGCACAAAGAACTGCAACTACACGATCCTGTGACAGTATGAAGATGCTCAGTACAAGATACACATTCAGGTGAACTGAGTTGAAGAACCTGCACCCAGTTGCTGACCCAAAAAAAGAAACCAGAAGTGTATCTGCCATCGTTTGTACAAGGAACAAGCAAGAGAAACAAGTCATGCCTCACAATCCTTTATTTTTGCACTGCTGTATGGCACAAAAAAAAGTATTAAGAGGAAAATGGTATCACTTGACAATAGCAAATTCACTGCATAAAATATAAGTATTATCTGTTTTAAAACAGGTTTTGGATTTAAGATCATCATTCCTTTTTCCCAAAGAGGAATGTGATAAAATGCTGTACAAACAATAAACTTGGTAGGAACTTTACAAAATATAAAATGCTGTTCTGAAAAGTGCTGCAAGCTCTCAGTTACTCGTAATAAAATAAGAATGCAGCCCTTTTTCATCTCCCAAAAAAGTCTACATAAAAACTGTGCCATAAAAGGAGGCTGAGAGCAGCATGGTGTCACCAGGGTCTGCCCTCTGCTCACAACTGCTGGAGGTCACAGGGCACCCAGGGCACCCATCTGTTGCTCACTTCAGAACACGAGAAGCTATCAGAGCATCCTGAGTCTGCCAGGGATGCTGGAACAGGGCCGGGATGTGGCAGACGTGTCCCCACCGCAGCAGCACAGATCAAACACATCCCCTTGCCCCGCTCCACCCCGTGCCCTTGTCAACCTGTTGTGCTCAAAATATCGATCTGTGGCTCCACCGTCCTTTTCTGCTTCCCCTCTTCTTCCTCCCAGCTGACCTGGACTTTGATCAGCTTCCCCTCTAAAGGAATTATCCATGGCAAGCAAAGAGGCCGATCAAAGTTTCCTTTTTCACAGCTTTGCCAGAAAGCTTGGGGGGCTCTCCCACCCCTGCAGAGGAACACAGAGCAGCAGAGGCAAGGGAGAGGATGAGCTCTGAGTCCAAGGTAAAGCTGTACTCTGGTGACTCTGTACCAGAGACTTCATCTTGTGTCTACCCAGTGACTCGTGCAGAACAGACGGAGAAGACTTGTCGCTGTGCAGGGAGGGGGGTTGGAACTCAGTGATCTGTGACTGGGCTGAGACTCAGCAACTCACTCCACGTGTGACACCCAACCTGCTGAACTGCAGGCGGGGAGCTGCTGATACCCTGAGCACCGAGTGCTCTCAAAGACACATGAGACAAAATACTAACTCCAAAGTCAAGAGTTGGAAAATCATGGAATCACAGAATTGTTTGTTCTGGAAGGGACCTTAAAGCCCATCCCATTCCACCCCCTGCCATAGGCAGGGACACCTTCCACTATCCCAGGGTGCTCCAAGCCCCATCCAACCTGGCCTTGGACACTGCCAGGGATCCAGGGGCAGCCACAGCTTCTCTGGGCAACCTGTGCCAGGGCCTCCCCACCCTCACAGCCAGGAATTCCTTCCCAATATCCCATCTATCCCTGCCCTCTGGCAGTGGAAAGCCATTCCCCCATTACCTGTCCCTCCATCCCTTATCCATAGTCCTGTTTTGTTTTAAGACCCTTCATACACCCTATTTAACACTTTTATCCCAACAAATAAATAAAATACTCCTTAGCACCTACTAGAAACCAAGTAGCACTCAAATGAACATCAACCGGGTGCTCCAGCAGAACATTCCAAGAGCAAGCACAGTCACTTCCCCTACCTCAGCCCAGACCACACACCCAAATGGAGATCACTCGCCAGCTAAATATTATTCTTTCAAAGGCCTTCTCCTGCTTAACATATTAACAGGATTTATAGGAGTGACTGTCTGGAACACTGCTTAACAATGCTAATAGCAGAGTTCCAAGAAATCAGTAGTTTGGCAATTACAAATCCAGCAATACACGCTGAAGTATGTGCTCACGCTTGCGTAACCTGTAATCCGAGTTCTCTCTCTTTTTTTTTCCCTCCCCATAATAAGTGGTTTAAATTTAGTAGGAATGATTCACTTGCTGCAGGTTCACTTGCTTTACTTCTCTTCCCTTTTTTTTTTTTTTTTTGCACTTGGAATCCATCTTGGATGACATCTAACAGGAAGATTGGAGGAGGGAGGCAGAACCTGGCTTTTTAAAGAAAAGCCAATCTATTACAGTGAGTATCTTCTGTAATTTTAAGTTAAGTATCTCCATAACTCCAATTTTCTCCTTCAATAACCAGCTATACAGGGCACACACAGACCCAAGCAGGGTTCTAGCGATGCTTGTGCTCTAAGCTGGGTCCAGGCCAAAGAATAGACTATTCCCTGTGGTCTTAACACATATTCCATCCCCAGATGTTCTGCTCTGGCATTGGGATCCCAGAATTCCAGAACCACTGAGGTTGGAAAAGACCTCCAAGACCACCGAGTTCCACCTGTGACCGATCTCCACCTTATCACCCAGCCCAGAGCACTGAGTGCCACGTCCAGGCATTCCTTGGACACCTCCAGGGATAGGGACTCCAAACCTCCCTGGGCAGCTGCTTCCAATGCCCAACTGCCCTTTTGTTGAAGAAAATGTTCCTAATATCCAGTCTAAACCTTCCCTGGTGCAATTTGAAGCCATTTCCTTTTGTCCTGTCTGTTTTTACCTGCGAGAAGAGGCCGATCTCCACCTGGCTGCACTCTCCTGTCAAGGAGTTGTAGATCCAGCTGGGACCCTCCTGTGCCACTCTCAATCTAACCAGGCTGAGCAGCACCTCAGCTGTGCATGAGCCAGGCCTGGGGACAAGGAATCATGGAATCCCAGGGATGGTTTGGGTTGGAAGGGACCTTAAAGCTCATCCTGTTCCACCCCCTGCCATGGGCAGGGACACCTTCCACTATCCCAGGTTGCTCCAAGCCCCATCCAATCTGGCCTTGGACACTTCCAGGGATGAGGCAGTCACAGCTTCTCTGGGCACACTTTGCCAAGGCCTCACCACCCTCACAGGGAAGAATTTCTCCCCACTACTGAGTCTAAACCTACTCTCAGTTTAAAGCCATTCCCCTTGTCCTACGCAGAACTCTGGCAGGTGGCTTTTGACGCATGGAAGGGGCCTGGGAAGGAGGGAGGCAGCAGAGCAGGTGACAGCTTTGGGACAGCACCGGAGGACTATTACGGCAAAACTTTGCTAAATATATCAGCAGTGCAAAGTAGGTGGGTCAGAACATCCCTCCAAGAGAAATCCAGATTTGGAAGCATAGCCCAAGTGAGAAGGTATACGTTCAAAGGAGGTATAAGCACAAACATAAGGGCTTCAAGCAAGAGCACTCGGAGGATTTGGTGTTTCCCTTCCCCCCCTCACACATACATATTCAGCCAAAAGCACAACACAAGCCTGCAATGGAAAATGCTCTTTAGGAAACAGGCAAGGAAAATAAATGGATGCACAGAGAGGTGAACTGACCTCCGGTCTCAACTGAAATTATTTAGGAAGCTCGGGACCAAATACAGACTGAGCTATCGGCCCACATCCCCTCACCTGTGTGTGGGCTGAGATTCAGCAACTCATTCCACATGTGACACCAAGCCAGTGTATTTCCTGAGCACACAGGACTGTCAGAGCTCTATAAACCAAAATCCTGATTCCAATGTCAAGATCTGTAGAATCACAGAATCCCAGAATAGTTCGGAGTAGAAAGATGCTTTAAAGTTCACCTTGTTCCAACCCTGACACCTTCCACTGTCCCACGCTGCTCCAAGCCCCGTCCAACCTGGCCTTGGACACTTCCAGGGACCCAGGGGCAGCCACAGCTTCTCTGGGCAACCTCTGCCAGGGCCTCCCCACCCTCACAGCCAAGAATTTCTCCCTAATATCCAATCTAAACCTACTCTCTCTCAGAAAGAACCATTCACTAAGACGAGGACAAGAAGCTGAAGTTGTATTATAGAGACTTCTGAAAAACTGATGAATTTCATTGGGCTGTGACAGAGTTCTGCTGAATCTTCGAACAGGAAATCCAGCTTCAGCTGCGGGTATGTATTGGAAGTGTTGATAAAAGCCAAAATTGCAGAACATTTGGAAATGCATAATTTAGTAGAGGACATTCAGTACAGATTCATAAAAGGAAGGTCATGCCTGACAAATCTGCTGAAATCCTTTTTATTATACGACCAAATCGTTAGGTTAGACAAGAGTGAAACAGTGGACATAAGTTATCAGGACCTCAGGAAAGCATTTGATTTTGTACCACTCAGGCTGATTTACAAAGTCATAAAGTATTGTGCAGGGAGAAGGAATTGAAATGGATTAAAGAACATTTTAGGGATAGGCACAAAGGCAACAGAGCGAGTGGAAGGAATCTGAAACAGAGAGGTGTAAAGGTCAGGCTGCTGCGAAAGGCATAAAAACGGGCTCTGAGAACAGTAAAACTTGAGCTCAGCTACCATTTGAGAGGCAAGAACACCTGAATTTGGCGGCAGAACTGCAGAAGGGTATAACTAGTGGTAGTAAATTTGGAGGAAATCAGGTGTAGAAAGGTGGCACTTGCAAAGGTGCTGCACCAACCTGTGGGATTCACCTGTACTAGAGCTGAGGTGTGAAGGGACCTTCTGGCTGGGAATCCACACCCATTTTAAAGAGGATTCAGTAATTTTATGGTCATTAATAAAATCTGCAGCTATGCATGCTGTGGTAATGATTTGCGTAATTAAATCTGAAGCTTCTGGGAATTAAGCTGATGGCCTGAAAGGGTCAAAAAGAAAATTCCTCTGGTGCTTAATCAGAGGAACAGCTTTGCAAGCTGGATGGGTGCATTAATTGTCCGATACTGACCATGATGTGACACGCAAAGCTACATCCAGTGGATCTCTGGGCTGATCCAGCTCGACTCTCCACAGAAATCACCACGATTTCATTCATGTAGGGCACACCAAAAGAAACCAGTGTGGCTTTGTTAGCCCCTCTCAGACAATTTTGCACAGACAAAAAGAACTCCCACTCATCCCAAGATTTTCCACGGGCTGCTGGTAATATCTCCTCCTGGAAACTGCCAATTATTCTTGTGGCTGGTAGACTGGACATGAGCTCTGTTGCTTGATGATGATGCAAGGAGTTTTTATCCTTTGTCTTTCCTTTCCTAAGCGAGCAGCAATTCTTTACAACAATGTCCTCGTGAGCCGGGGTAAAATTCCCCACAGAAAACTGAGCCTCAGCTACTGCTACTTGGCTCAAGGTCAGCTGGGATAAAGATGAGAACAGAACATGGATCTTCTGATTCCCACTCCTGTGCCCTGAATTCCAGGCCACAGTGCTGCTGCCACCACCTGTGGGGACAGCCTTTCAATCTTGAAGGCTGTCAAAAGCCAGCAGCTTTTCTAAGCACTAAAAATCACTTTAAATAAACTTCAGTTTGAAAAAAAAAAAAGTTAGGGGAGAACAGGTGGACTCCTGTGACACCAGAATTCTTCAATGCACAAAGAATCTTTCATCTCGCTGTTCTACATGGCACCTTTAAATATTCTTCTACATAAAGGCATGATATGCAAGAGCAAAAGAATAACTGAGAAACAGTAATCCCTAACAGATCAACTGTGCTTTATCTACACAGATTCTGCTTTCATAAAAGCACAGAGGAAAGAGGGGGGAAAAAAAAAAAAAAGAAAGTACATTCTTATTGTTTTCTGAAGCTTAAAATAACCACAAAGTGAGAAAAATCAAAGCTGTTCCATAGAACAACTAGGAAAAAAAAGTCTCACTGAGCATTTGAGAAAGACAGTAAATGGCAGAAGATGGAATTAGAGATTTAGTGAGTGCCATGGTCACCATGCTCAGATCCTAAATTTGGTCTGTGCTTAAACCAGGGTGGTTAAACGGAAGGATCTGCTAGAATGTATGTGCCCCATATATAATTATAGCTGTCACTGGCAGCAAAGGCTACGGTTTTGGCTGCCATTACATTCTCCATTTTCACTTGCTAACTTCTCTGAAAACTTTCTTTTTTCCATATATAATGCAAGTGGATGCAGGCAATATCTGCAGGAAACCTGCTAAGTGTGAGCCAGTCAGAAGGTAAAGGGATGGGAAGAATTAGGAACAAATCATCTGTACTGAACACAGGCTGAGTTGCCATCAATTTATTCTCGAAGCTGATTGATTATGGAGTTTTTGCACTTACAGAAACAAGCAGAAAATGCATCATCTACTATAGCTGGTTTTGAACCAAACATTTGTGCTCAGCTTTAACACAAGGTCCAGGCTGGTGCTGGGGGAAACAGCAGGAAAGTGGCCAAAGTAATAGCTAAAAACCATTAATTTATTCCCCACGTTCAGATATTTTGTGTCTTTCGAAGCACTGAGTGGTTCTGTAACATGAATGGGCTGCTGAGCTGGTTTAGCTCCCAAAATCAACCAGTGCCACATCAAGGTTTGTCCAAACCCTTTTTAACTCAACCTGTGTTATCTGCTGGAATGACAGTCCACAGAAAAAACTCTGTAACCCCCCCAAACTTCTCCCTTAACCCAAAAGCTTCCTAGCCACGACGCAGCTTATTCCTTAAACCCCCTCTGCAGCAGCATTTTCTTGGAGCTGTTTTCCTGAGCAGAGCTCTCCACCTTTTCCTACAGCCAAGGAACTGTAAGGTATCCACTTGTTCCTGTCCAAAGGGGTCAGGTGCCAGCTCAGAGGTTCAAAGGGTTCCTCTCAGAGCAAGGCTGACTTGGCCTTCAAAGCTGCAGCCCAGTGTTGTAAGGAGAAAACCAGAAACCATCCGAGGAATTATTCCAGCTCTGCCTTTCATCATTTCCAAACACGTCTTTCTGTCTCCACGCCTCACCCTGTGTTTCAAAGATCTGGGAAGATTCTTTATGTTTTGCCATTCCGACTCCTGGAAGGAGGTTTGTATTTACAGGTTTATATATATTTTATGTACACGTTTTATTTTAAACCTAAATAAATGGTAGAGTCCATTAATCTCATCCCACTCAGTCGCACTCAAAAACAAGAGAAGCAGCAGTTGGAGACAAGCTCAGGACCCTGGTAGATTTACGCACGTGTCATTCAGGTATTAATTAAAGTTACAATAACTGTCAATTAAAAATAGGTGTAAGATCTTTTTGCGGTATGGATGCATCCATCCCTCGATTTCCAGATGAGCCAGCAGCATCCTCCCAAAATATACTTCAAGAGTCGTGGTTGTACCGCCAAGGAACTGCATTTTCCCCCTCAACATTGGCTGCTAACAAGTAAAATTCAAAAATATCTGTGCGGTATCTCCTGTGTATCAGTGACAAAACAATGAGCTGCTGTTAACAAGCTTCCAATTCTAAGGGCAAAGAAAGAAAAAACCAAATATTTTTAATTCACATACCACTTCCACTTTGATTCTGGACCTTTAGGTAAGATTCCAGGCTTTCTCCAAGTGCATGGATATTGATCGAAAGGACAGCCAAGCCATTCAAAGGTCTACACCCCAAAATCCAGGTGGGAATGAGTGTAAAGCCTTTCCTATGCAAGCTTTTAGACCCATCCCAATTATCACCTTGCAGTTTTTCTTTGAGCTGGACAGGTACTGACTTGGAAAGTTACTCTTTCTGTCTGAAAGCGAAAAATTTTGACTCCAGTTACTCAAGAGAGGTATCCAAGTTTGGAAATTGGATGTCCACCAGAGGACTGGAGGATATATAAATCAACACATCGGTCCTAAAATGTAAAAGCTACTGTTTAATGCAATATGCCAAAAATAAAATGTGAGTTCCTCTAGACAGTCTGCAACAGGCAATTATCTAAAAAACAATTTTTCACAAAGTTTTGCACATTCCTGCTGACCAACAATTCTGCTGCCAAGCCCAGGAGACGGGAGGATGAATTTTTATCTTTTTTGTTAGTTCTAAGAATATTATCCAAAACACTGACTTATAGAGAGGGGTACTTTCAACTTCATTTATTACTTAGTTCTTTATGATTCTTTACACCCAGTTGATAATGCACTGGCACACTTATCTCTTATATAAATCTCTGTCACCATCCACCCAAGGATACAATTTGTTAAGCCAGTTTAACCCCTGCTGAAACATGACTTACCACTGAAAGCACAGCCAAATTCCCATGCCTGGGGTCAGTCACAGAATTTAAACAACTCCTGGAAGACATTCCAAAGTTACAGCAGCAAGATTGCTGCAAGGTCCTCTAGAGAACAGAACAGTACAGAAGTCACTGGCTATGAGTTCTCTCTCGTCTCGTAGCCAAAACAGATGGATCTTCCTAGACTGAGTTTGTATTAAAAAAAAAAAAAAAAATCTGATTATCACTGAATCCTGGGGTGGTTTGGGTTGGAAGGAACCTTAAAGCTCATCTCATTCCACCCCCTGCTCCAAGCCCTGTCCAGCCTGGCCTTGGACACTTCCAGGGATGAAGCAACCTGTTCCACCTCTTCCTCTCTTGCCGGCACTGGATTACAAATAATGAGTTCTACAGGAGAGGGGTGATGGAAACAGTGAAATACTGGAAAGTATACAGTGAAACACTGGAAAGGGTTAACAATCACACAGTGCTGGTTGGTGACCTGCAGTTCTCACCAAGGATTTGCACCAACAGTGGTATTTCAGGATTTGAAAAAGAAAAGGAGAAGTGGGGTAACTCTGACAGTCTCTGTTTTTAGGACTTCCTTTAGAATCCAAATCAGAAAGTGAAACACCTTAGCCATTCTCTCACTGTCCTCACACAGTTCACATTTGCTCTTATTTCAGCTCTAGCTCTTGGAGTCAAATGATTGGAAGTGAAAAAATAAAAGCTGTGAGACGTAAAGAACTACATCACATACCTTCCTATGCCCTTCACTTTGCCAAACCCTGACTTCATAAGAACTTATTCGGTGTATCTGATGCTGTAAATAACAAACAGCAGTTAATACCAAAAGACTACTCAGCCTTAATACTTCGGAATATAAAGGTCTTGGCAAAAAACCAAACAGGATTGGTCTAAAAAATTCTCTTAACCTGTAAAAAATTAGTTTAGAACCATTTTTACCTGTGACTGAGACTGATCAGGCAAGAACCAGCAAGTGCCTTCGTTGAAAAGAGCTCACAGCAGAAGAGCTCCAGAATAAGGGCCAAGGATCATCAGGAAAAATGGTAATGGAGAGATTTGGGCAGGGGCAGAGAAACGACGGCTGATGGCCCAAATCTTGCCAGTCAGTGTATAAATCACAGAACCATTTAAGTTGCAAAAGACCTCCAAGATCATCAAGTACAATCTGTGACCCATCATAACCTTGTCACCAGCCCAGGCGTTCCTTGGACACCTCCAGAGATGGGGACTCCAAACCTCCCTGGCCAATTCCAATGCCTGACAATCCTTTCCATGGAGAAATTCCTCCTGATGTCCAACCCGAACCTCCCCTGGCACAGCTTGAGGCCGTTCCCTCTCATCCTTTCCCTGTTCCCTGGGAGCAGAGCCCGATCCCCCTGGCTGCCCCCTCCTGTCAGGGAGTTGTGCAGAGCCAGAAGGTCCCCCCTGAGCCTCCTTTTCTCCAAGCTGAACAATCCCAAAAGCTGAAGCCCTGGGTGTGGTTTCTGCCACTTCCCCAGCTGCCAGAGGAAGGCTGACTTTCTGCAAGGAGTCTTTTTACTGCCATCACAGACTGGTTCCTGGGCTCGTCTGCCAGTCTGACCCCACAGGATCCGATGTTCTTAAATGGCCTGGGCACAATTTATGTGCAGCCATTCTGGAGCACGTGGATGCACTGTAAAACATGGAACGGCAGGAAAGGCTCGCTCCACATCCACAAGGAGAAAACTGACACCATAAGTCAACATCCAGTTGGCTGGGGGAGAAAGGGGGATGACACACACATGCATATAAATGGATGAGATCACAGCCTCAGCGCCCGCTCTAAAGCAATCGAGTAAGACTTGCCCTTAATATTCTTAAAACGTTTTTATTTTTGAAATACAAGACATGAAAGTGCCCCATTTTTCACCGGCTGAAGCCAAACTTGAAATAACAAAACAGTCCTAAGTAGTTAACAGGCTACAAAACTGCCCCTGATTTCCAGGCAGCGCTGCAGACTTGCAGAGTAACACTGTGTACCCATTAACTCCAAGTCCACAATTTGGCCAGAATTTGTTTTGCTGCATTACAGCCAAATCACTTTTTGTGTCTGTCTTCCTCCTACGTGGGATTGCCTGAGCAGAACAGGATGCCAATGCTGAAAGCACTGACTGTCTCAGACGTTACCATCTCTGATTAAGAAGGCCCTTTTATTGCAGGATCACTTAGACTTTACAGATAACTGTTGCTGCATTGAGATGAAGTTACTGGCAGGAAAAGCTTACGGCAACTCAGGGAACAGCAACCAGAATATTAAGACTCCCCAAGTGAGCTATTTCAGAAGTCCAACGCAGAAATTATTTTCCTAATATCCATTTTTTTGCTGAAAAATCAGGTTTACTCTTTCTTGTACTCCCCACAGAAGATGAGAAAACATCATATTCCACATTTCCCTGCAAGAAACTTCCACGTTGAGTTTGCACAACTCTTGGCAAGTGGGGTGGGTTATTGAAAGGTTCACTCTATACATCCCTGCCCTTTTCTCCCACTGCAGGAATCATCTCAACTCATCTCTCCATCCTTTTACTGCCACATTCTCAGCTTCTGCATGAACTTCACATCTTGTTTCCAGCCCTGTTCCTGCCCCACATTCCCATCCCGTTTCAGTCTGCTTGTCCAGCTGAGCAAGAGGAAGCGTGTGCTCCAGCTGGTCAGGAGCTGGATCTACATGGGCTGATGAACAGGGATCAGAGATTGCAGATTCCACATCCACATCTTTGAGGGACCAGACACAAAACACCACCAAGAATCAAGTGTTTCACAGCAGTGGGCAAGAAATGCTCATTTTTTATCAAGGCTGGCACATATCCTGAAGGACATCCTTTCCACTCCATTTTACATCTACCACTCCCTGTGTTACAAGTATGGGGAAACAGCTCTTACCACTTAATTTCCCTTTACCACTTGACATTTCTATTCCACCTCAACTTGTTTTTATTCCAAATGGATATCCCAATATATAAACCACCTCAGTAAGTTGCATCAGCCACCAACATATGATTTGCACTCAGATATGGGTGGAATTTTTTGATTCAGGATTAAAAATCTAATCTAGGATGTGGGACAGAAGCACCCAAAAGTGTAAGGTCATTTGGACCATTAACTTCCTCCTTCCAGTTTTACAGATCTGAGCAGCAACAGTCTTTTGCATTCATATAAAGGCTTTTTTACCTCATCAGAAAAAAACTGTTTTCTAACTTATTAAGCAGAGCTCAACATCTGCAAGAATCTGGTTCGTGAATCGCTTTGTCACTTCCAGCAGCAGCCACTTGAGTGATGGCAGGGACAGCTATTTATCACCCCATCACCAAGGAACACAAACAGCAGCAAATGAATGACCTGACAATACAGAACTCAAGTGAAACTGAGAGTGACAAAACGCTGGGACCTCACTTTTGCCCTGATTTACAGTGCAGCACATTCAGTCGGAGTGCTGGTTCATCAGCATGGGGAGAGCGTTTGTTTTAAAGTGGTACAAAAGTCAAAAAGTACATTTTAAAGAATTAATTATATTTTTTGGGGGGGGAAAGGGAGGCCCTTTCTTTCAGCCCCATCTTTCAAAGGCCCCATCTTTCAGCAGAGGCACTGCACTCTAAGCAGCATCACAGGTTTGATATTGTTGAAGATGGGAATTCTCAGCTTCACCTCAAATATTGCCTTTTTTTCTAATATGCAGTGCTGAGAATGCAGAGTAATAAGCAAAGAGTTAATTACCAAAGGATTTAAGGTGCTCTTTAGAGTTCAGACGAAGCTATCATCATCCCATCAATGTTAACAGAGTGTAACAGAAAATCTAAACAGACCAGAATCTCTTGTCTGTGCTTATTCAATCTCCACTGTAGCTGCTCTTAGGCTGCAGTAAATCTTGTGGCCCAGGAACAAAAAAATGCAAGTGTAGAAGAGTTTTGGTTTTAATCACAAGAACACAGAGCAGCGTCTGCCTGCCTCGTTAGCTTGGGGAATTTAAACAGTGACCAAACCATTTGAACTCGTCTGCAAGACACACTCCACCCTCAAATTCAAAAAATCTGCTGCTGAAGTCCTTCAGAGAGGAAATAAACAATTCAATACGTATTCCATAGCTTAGTGCATTTTTCACCTTGACTACCAAACCAGGATTGCATTAACCATCAAAAAAATACTAGGAAACTACCTGAATTCATATTAGAATTCATAAGGGAAGACGTTAAGAAAAGGGTTTGAATTTTATTTTTACTGACTTTTTTAAAAGTTACATTAAAATTTTGATCAACTACTCCCAAACATAAACTTAGTACAATGTTATTTAAAATTACATGGAAAATATTTAGCAGCATCAGCTATTGCTGTGTTTTGGGAAGCAAGGAAGGAAGGGAAATAAATCCCAGTCCTGGCTGGTGAAAACTACAGCAGAAGCACTGGGAAGGAGAGTCAAGTGCTAAAGCACTTTTGCCCTCTTTGGCAGAGATAAGGAATAATTTGTTCATTTATAAATGTAAACGTTACAGAATTTAAATGAGGATTTCTTGAATTATGCACCTGCTTCAGGACATATGCCTACCCCACCTCCCCTACCAGCTAAGCATTCCTGCTCCTGCCCAAAGAAAGAAATTAAGGAATTAACTTAAGAGCTGTACCTGTTTGCAAATAAACACGCTTCAAATAGTTACCAGCCAATGAAAATCAACCTGTCTTTAGGAAAATAATGAAAGTACAATCCCAAAACAAGATTAAAATCAATGATTTAAATCAAAGCTTCCCTCTTGCTGATGTAAATCAAAGTGATTTAAATCACCAGTTTTGATCAATTCACTCATTTGCATAACATTGATCGTTTATCCCTTAAAATGTCATCTAGGGGCCAAAGTTAGCCGGGTATTTCTCTAAATCTCAATCCAGCCAGCATAAATAAAGCTTTTGTGTTCTTATTTAAAAATTTATAAAATTCCCTATCAGCTCTAACATTTCCATTCCCGATGTCTAATGATCTTTGGGCAGCCGAAGTGGTTTAAAAGACAAACGGATGCAATTCCGCAGTAATCCCGAGTACGAGCGGAGCCACATCCCACTGACAGGGCTCTGGAGACGTCCTGCCCATCACCAAACACGCAAACATGCTGATGGGACAAACAAGTGTTTACAAGATCCCTCAGCCCATCAATTCCCTTTAATACAGTTGGGTAGCCAGGGGTTATTGATCTATGGTGGTAAATTTTCACAGCGGGCTGTTTTCCTGCATTGATCACGGGAGCAAGGCAGGGATTAACACAGTGCAGGAGCTCCTTCATTCCAGGAAAACTGCCTTTGCTGAAGGCAATGCGAACGTTGCCCAGACCCTACCGGCTGCCCCATCCCTGGAAGTGTCCAAGGTCAGACTGGACAGGGCTTGGAGCAACCTGGGATAGTGGAAGGTGTCCCTGCTCATGGCAGGGAGTGGAACTGGATGAGCTTTAAGGTCCCTTCCAACCCAAACCATTCCATATGATTCCATTCGTCTCATGAAAACTGATGTTCCTCCCACTTCTCTCTCCCTGGCTTACTTTGGTCTTTCCTACAAAAACTATTTTTGATCTGTACAATCCTTCACAGTTACCATCATTTTTGTCTCATTTCCTTCACCCTCAGACTTCACCTGAATTTTCCAGTGATTCTGATACTGTCCAAACCCTTTAAAATACGAACTCTTCTCCACGGTTCTACCTTCTCTCCTGCAGCTTCTGCTTCAAGGTACAACAAGGAAAGGAAATGCTGGAGAAACTGGAAGGAGGTGAGAGCACAAAGGATGGCAGGGCAATACAGATTGAAGTCAAACAGTTACTGTGAGGGTGGTGAGGGGCTGGAATGGATTTCCCTGAGAAGCTATGGCTGTCCCATCCCTGGAAGCATCCAAGGCCAGGTTGGACAGGGCTTGGAGCAGCCTGGAATAGTGGAAGGCGTCCCTGTCCATGGCAGGAAGGCTGGAATGGGATGAGTTTTAAGGTCCCTTCCAACCCAAACCTCTGGGATTCTATGAATTTTCAAGCACATGAATCTACTAAGAATTCAAACAATGCTCTGCTAGCATAACATTTTATGCAAATAACAGCTCTCAAAAACAAAGAATAACCACTGAGTGCTTTTACCTATTTTATTGGCATACACAAAAACACGACTGTCTCGAGTACCAAGCAGGTTTTTTTAAAAGCAAACATTTTAAGGCAACAGCACAAAGGCAATAACCGTATCCTGGTCACTTTGATCCAATTACAATACATTTTAAAGTATTACAGTACTTTAAAGATTAAATAGTGCTCCAGCTTCTCCATCTAAAGTTACCATGCTGGAAAGTTCCTGGTTAGAGAACGTCCGGCTTCGACTGCGTGAGCTTTTCCACTTGGGAGATTCAAAGTGGATTTAGCAGGATTACCACCACACTTCAGCATTTTCAGGATCAGAGCTTAAATGGTATCTCCAACACACATGTGGGACAAAAAACCACTGGAGGAAAAAGAAATCTGTTCCTAAGAAAACCAGGAAGCTATCGATCCTAAGTAGTTTTATGCTTTTGACTTCAAACTAAGAGGGAAGGAATGAAAACAAATACTCTGTGTTTTAGTAGAGGAGTTTTATCAAAATCTATGTATTTATAATCTATTCAGTTATCACTAATTGGCAAATAAAACAAAATATGTAAGAGGAAATTACAACATTTTTAGATGACGAAACTCAGATCATACTAAAGGCACTTATTTGTTCAGGACTGAACAAAAAACCCAAACTTCATAAATATTAATTATTACGCTGACCTAAAATATCCTTGCTGGACAAACCACCAAAAAAAAACCCTACCTCAAATCCCTGTGTGTAGCAAACAGTATTTTTCCCATTTCTAAAAAACAGATGGAGTTTAGCTCCCTTCAGGAGAGCAAACAGTCCAGACCTAAGGAACAGGAAAAGTTAATATCCCAAAAAGAGAGCAGAAGCTCTCATAAGCTCTGTACAGACATTTCCTGCCTCAGGATCTTAAAAATTCACTCCCCAATGCACTCAGAAAACTGGAGTTGTCATAAACTGACGCCCAGATTTGTTTCCCAACCTTTTTTTTCTTGTTAAACTGCTCACAATTTATTTTTAACTACTGCACAGAAGCTGCATCTGTCGAGGATGCTCTTTTTGTAAGAAGAGCTCCTGCTCAAGAGACTGCGGGGAGACTTGCCTGCCTTGCCTTCAGCAGAGTTAAACCATTTCTGAATAAGAAATGGTTCTTCTACACAGTAATTCCTATTTTAACCTTTACAGCTCTGCCACCTACCCAAGTCCCACTGCTTTGTCAGGAAAAGGACATGCCCAGAGAAGCTGCCTCATCCCTGGAAGTGTCCAAGGCCAGGCTGGACAGGGCTTGGAGCAACCTGGGATACTGGAAGGCGTCCCCGCCCACGGCAAAGGGACAAAGTGGACTTTAAGGTCCCTTCCCACCCAAACCAGCCCGTGATTCCATGATTCCGTACTGCTGCCGTCTCTAATGCCTCACGTGAGCTCAAAAAAAGGATTTAAAAGTAGATGGTCTATGTTTAACTTGCATTTAGTGCCTTTAAAAGTTAAAGGAGTGCAACGAATGATGCCAGGACAAGCATTATCTACAAAGATAAACGAGCTCAAAATAGCCGGCAGAGCCCTGTCAGCCAGCGAGCACCGGCCGTGGACGTGGATCCTGCAGCAGGAGCAATTTACAAAGCTCCTTCCCAGCAATCTTCCAGAGACTCACCCTAAAAACTTTGGAGCAGGAACAACAAAGAAGTCAAACCAAATCCTTCCACTGAAACAGCTGAAGGCCTTCACGCAGACATTACATTAAGAGCTCGCTCCCAGCATGTTCCTTCAGTTATTTTTGAAGTCCAGCCATGCCATGAATACACGTTCTCACTCACAGGGTCTTTGCCTCCAAGGAAAAATCCCTGGAATACACTCAAAGCTGGGCAATACCCAGAGTGTGAGTGTCCTGCAGGAGACATTTCCTCTCTGCAGCTCCAGGACAGTATCACCTGTCTCTGTGAGGGTGGTGAGGCCCTGGCTCAGGTTGCCCAGGGAGGTTATGGACTCCCCATCCCTGGAAGTGTTCCAGGCCAGGTTGGACAGGGCTGGAGCCCCTCTGCTCTGAAGCCAGGCTGGGAGAGCTAGAGGTATTCACCGGGAGAAGAGCAGGATCCAGGGAGACCTTAGAGCCCCTTCCAGGGCCTAAAGGGGCTCCAGGAGAGCTGGAGAGGGACTTGGGACAAGGGATGGATGGACAGGACACAGGGAATGGCTTCCCACTGCCAGAGGACAGGGATAGATGGGCTATTGGGAAGGAATTCTTCCCTGGGAGGGTGGGGAGGCCCTGGCACAGGTTGCCCGGAGAAGCTGTGGCTGCCCCTGGATCCCTGGAAGTGTCCAAGGCCAGGCTGGAAAGGGCTTGGATCAACCTGGGATAGCGGGAGGTGTCCCTGCCCATGGCAGGGGATGGGACAGGATGAGCTTTAAGGTCCCTTCCCCCCCAAACCACTCTGTGATTCCATAATTCTGTGATTTCCTTGTCCTTGGTTCCTCATCCCACTGAAAGGCTGATCTCAGAGGAGCACCCAAATTTGGGATATGAGGTCCTAGAGCAGACACAGCAGTGCTGGACTGTGTGTACACGAATCCCCAGCCAGCAGCACGATGCCAACCCCACATCCAGCTAAAGGACATCCATGGAGCAGGGCTGGGGCTGCCGCCACACGTGCTCTTGACTTCACAAACACAGCTGCAATACTCACAAGCAAAGGTGCATCTGCATCACTGCAGAGTCATGCAGTTTAAAAATAAAAGCTTGAAAATTACTTTCTAATTTGAAATAATTTTAATTAGAAAAACGATTTAAGATGCGTATTTTGCAAAAATCTTTCAAGGGAGAAGAATCTCAAGCCAGTGAAGCAGTGGAAGTCACTCGGTAAAAGCACTGGGAACCAGTGTCTGATGAAGTGCCAACCCATCTTTCAAGCAGAATCCTTGTCTGCAAGTACAAAAGAACAAACATTTTCTTTTTACTTTGCTTATTTAGCTCAGTTCAATGACTGCTGCTTTCAAAGTTGAGAAATCAGCTGGGAATTCAGAAAGCAGGAAAAACAGTTTCTCGCTTTTAAATGAGGAATAAAAATAAGGTAAGTTGATGAGCTCTGCCAGCTCTATGGTTTTGAAGGACAAGGTAACCAGAAATTAGGTGAAATTTAGCTTAGCAAGACTCACTGTATTTAATAAATGTATTTTGGAAGAAAAGCTGTATTTTGACAGAAGTGTAACACAGCCTTAACATCAAGTAAAACTGCACTTTCAATTGAATTAGTTTCCATCCAAATGGAGCTTGACATGATTTTAAATAGGAATCAGCTGGGAAATATGCAGGATTAACCATGTTCTAATTCAGCATGCAATAAATGTATAGGAAGAGAGGTAATTGCTCAGGTTACATCCTGACACCTGCTACAAAACCCTGAATTTCTCAGCAGAGCCCAAGAAATACAAGTGCAAAACAAAAGTAAGGATCAATTATTCAAACCAAAGTTTCCTGCCTGCTCTTTAAACCACTTTGATTTGCATCGATCCACGTGCTGCAGTGTTAACTTTGTACAGTCACCCACCCCTCTGAAGCTACACTCAGGTCCATGCAGCATCCATGGGATGCATTTATTGGAGGAAGAGAACTTCTGGGATGGATTTCACGGATCTTACCTACCTGGGAGACAGACCTGCTTCTGCCCTGAGCAACTAAGGGAAGGGGAGCAAAGGAAATTCTGGGAGAAAGCAACAGGACAATCAGAGGAATTTGGGCCACACTGTTCAAAATGAGAAATTCAAGTAAACAAATGCATCATTCCTTTAGGAAGAAACGTGCAAATTAAAATCAAACCACCTTTTCCTGCCACCTTCTAAAAATAAGAACTAGAAGGGGTTGGGCATGAGTTTTATGTCACATGGAATATAAAGGAAATGTTCAAACAGGTGTAATAAGTTGTTTAGAAATTATTAAACTGCTTTGAGAAAGCAGAGTTGGTCACTCCCGCACTAGGAAGCTGCAAAAGCAACGTCAAGAAATTTAGGGGGGCAATTTACTCACTGTCAAAAAGCAGAGAAGGTTTTAGTCTAAATGAAGAATAAGGCAATTGATGAAATTTCAGATCAGATCTATTCAAGACACCAAGATAAGACATCAACACTATCACAAGCCAAGGCCAGAGCTTTCCAAGAGCCGCACTGGCAAACTCAAAGAGGATAAAAAACTAGAGTTTTTTGGACAGCTGTTTAAGAGAGTTTTATTTTAAAACAAAGGACCGGTAATGTGCAACCTTTCCATGAATATCTGACTAAATATGAAGCAGCCTTGAGGAGAAGGACCTGGGGGTGCTGGTGGATGAGAGGCTGAACACGCCCCATCCATGCGCACTCACATCCCAGAACCCCCCTTGCCCTGGGCTGATCCCCCAGCAGGGGCAGCAGGGGAGGGGGGATTCTGCCCCTCTGCCCAACTCAGGTGAGACCCCACCTGCAGAGCTACTTCCAGTCCTGGGGTCCAACAGCAGAGGGATGTGGAGCTGCTGGAGAGAGCCCAGAGGAGGCCACAGAGATGTTCCAAGGGCTGGAGCCCCTCTGCTCTGGAGCCAGGCTGGGAGAGCTGGGGGAGTTCACCTGGAGAAGAGAAGGATCCAGGGAGACCTCAGAGCCCCTTCCAGAGCCTAAAGGGGATCCAGGAGAGCTGGAGAGGGACTTGGGACAAGGGCCTGCAGGGACAGGACACAGGGAATGGCTTCCCAGTGCCAGAGGGCAGGGATAGATGGGATATTGGGAAGGAATTCCTGGCTGTGAGGGTGGGGAGGCCCTGGCACAGGCGAAGCTGTGGCTGCCCCTGGATCCCTGGCAGTGTGCAAGGCCAGGCTGGATGGAGCAACCTGGGATAGCGGAAGGTGTCCCCGCCCATGGCAGGGGGTAGAGGGGAACAGAATGATCTTTAAGGTCCCTTGCCACCCATTCCATGATTCCACAACCTTGCACAGGTGAACACTGCAGCACTGCATTCCAAGAGCCACATCTGCTGGGACACAGAGCAGGCAATGGGGTTCGAGCACATCCCATGGTATCCAAGGACTGGAATGGCCTGGGAGAACTGGAGCACCGTGTTTGCTGTGCAAAGCATTTGCAGGGTATTTTCAGGGATGTTCTCCAGCGGCCTTGTCTACACAAATTGGAAGGATTAAACCAGACCTCAGAGCAATTTAAATAAAACTGCACAACCCGAGTGTCACTGAGTGCCTCACAATGCTTCATCTGAAATTGGTTCCCTATCAGCTTAAATTTGTGTCTCCACATGTAGGAGCCCTGCTGAGCACAGGAGGCAACACCCACAAATTGACCTCTAACCATTGCCATGCACAGAAGTAAAAGTGATTTATACCTGGTTGTAATTTCACCCAGTGTAAGGTGTGTGTATATATATAAATAAACACAAATTTTATGTACATACAAATGCATTTGCGTGTCTATAAAATATACCCAAATACAGGAAAAGAAGCCACCCACTTGTGCTCCAAATCTCCAAGCTTCTCCCAGCTATTCCATAGCCAGACCTACTTTATGTTTTCATAAAGTCTGCAACTAAACCTTAAAATAAATAAATAATAAAAGGTCATAATTCATCATCCTGACATCAAATCAGCAGATTGGGACTCCAGTATATCAGAGTGATGGATATAGACTTGTTTTAAGGATGGTTTAGTCTGCATTATGCCAGAACATTTATTGTTGCCTTTAAGACTGTTTCCTTTCCGCGATGTTTCAAAGAAAAGCAACAGTCTTCTTTTCCCTTAACTGCCTGTCTGAGAACCCACTATTCAGCAAAAAGAATTTTCCCCCAAAAAAATCATGACTAGGGAAGCAACAGGACAGAGAGTGCTAGAAAACACAATTTCTTGTTTTTCCTTATTTTCTCTTGCTTGCCAGGTGATCTAATAACCACTCGTTGATGGATATCATGATTTCAGCCTCTCTGAGGCAAAAATCCTTCCTAATAAATGTCCAACCACCACGAAATCTCTCCATCCATCGCTTATCACTGCTGACGTTTCACTTTGCCACAGTGGCAGCATGCTGGAGCACCACTGTCCCACAAAAGACAACAAGCAGTCCTCCCAGTTAATCCAGTCCAGCTTCCACTTGCTCCCTGTGACCCACACCTGCCCTCTTGACCTTCTCGCTCTGCTTTTCATGGGGTGAGATAAAAAAAACTGGTTTATCTCTCTAAATGTAAACGGATCTCATATCAAATGCTGTTCAATAAATGAATACACACTTCCAGTTATAAGTCATCTATATACATATATACACATATTTCCATCAGCAGAGCACACTGGAAACTATTAACACTCATCTCAACCTCTGCTGGGGGTAAAACACATCACCTGTACAGGCAGTCCAGTGCAGGAAGATGAACACAAAGAGGTCTGACTACAACCTCAGATGTCCTGCCCACCTTGGCTGCTGTGTACAACTTCCTCCCTTTCCCTTGGGCCAAGATCACATTTCTCAACCTTAAAAAAAGTCCAACTTTTTGCAAACAGCTCCATGGGCCACCCCGCATCCCACTAACACTACAAGACACAGCAGAGACATAAAACCACCAACATTTTCACCAGAACATTTTCTTAATTACAAATATTGATAAAAACCTGCATTGCTTCTGCTTCTCAGACAATCCCAGCAACACTGACAGGGCTTGAGAACGTGCCCAGGAGACAGAACATTTACATTTGCTGCAGTAATGGCAGGGACCTTCCTATAATATCTTACAGTCCACCAAGAGACAGCAAGTCAGTACCACCACTATGGAAACTTGCTGCTTGATCCAGATCTGAACAAGACCTCCTCAGGTTTGATCAGTGTTGTAAATGGTGCTTCGTAAGCACAACTGGTAAACAATTTGGAAAAGAGCAGAAAATGTAGAGGAATAATTATAATTTCTACCTGCTCCCCTTGCTCCCCCTACCCCTATCACAGTTTTACAACCATTCTTTGAGGCTGCTTAGGTAACCAAACAATCCAGGAGGGAGAGGAGCAGAAAAGCCCCAGCAGAGGGAGGAGAAGTGGCTGCCGGTTCTGCCAATACAATGTTGGGGGACGATGTGTTCTAGGAACTGCCCCCATCTTTCAAGTTGTTCCTATCACTTCTTTCCTTGCAGCAGAACTGAATCAAATCTTTTTGAGTTAAAAGGGTGCAGGAAGCTGTTCACAGACGTGGGGGGATTTACTCTTCAGATGAAAAAAAACCAAAAAACACCACAAACCACCCACATTACAGCAACCCTAGGTCTGCCTGCACCCCTCTTGTGAGAGCATTGTTGCATATTCTTCATTGTTTTCACAAATAGGGTTGGTTTTATCATGTCACAGGCTGTCATTTACACTGACTTCTCTTTCTCTCAGCTCATGCACAGGAGCTCCCTGGCCTGAGTTTGTAAATACAGATCTGTATGAACAGGAGCAGACGCACCATCGTGCAATATGAGGCCATAATTCCACTGGGGAGAAAGCGTGAAAGGAACCCCAGGTAATGGAATTGTTTGTACATATTCACACAAATAATCTTAGCCCTTGTCCTGACATTAATATAAGAACACAAGTCTTATGGAGCTTGAAATCTTCCCCTGGAGAAACAACTTTGCAAAAGCAATGGAAGAAAGCACGCTGTGTAGAAAAAGCTGTTTGTAGCTTTGCCTGCTATTTAAACCAGGCTGATTAATCTTTAAGATCCAGCAGCTTTTCAGATTTTTGCCTTCCCTCCCTTATTCTACAGCCTTTTTATCAGTGCTTTAATATAACAGCACACCAAGGGCTCAGCTACACCCAGGACTGTGCACACAAACCCCAACAAGTGCAAAAGCAGCAGCTCATGTGAGAGCTCAGAGACCACCAGGCAGCTGGGGACACGGGACAGAAGTGGGATACAAGGAATACAAACCAAAAAATAACTGGAACATGTGAACATGTAAGAGATCATTGAGTTTCTGAAGGGCTGAACCACAGCCCTTCAGAAACCATGGCAGGATAACAGGATACAGCCTCAAGCTGTGCCAGAGGAGGTTCAGGTTGGACAGTAGGAGGAATTTCCTCATGAAAAGGGTGGTCAGGCATTGGAGGGGACTGCCCAGGGAGGTTTTGAGTCCCCACCCCTAGAAGTGTTCAAGGAATGACTGGACATGTCACTCAGTGCTCTGGGTGACAAGCTGGGGATCAGTCACAGCTTGAACTCTATCTCTTTGGTCTTTTCCAGCCTTAATGGTTCTGTGTTTTTAGGTTTTCCAGTTGTCTTCTCCAACTGGAACCATCAGGGTTCATGTCTAAGCTTTCACTTTGAAAATGAGATCGTAGGTCCTGGTAAAATTTGAGACTGACAACAAATACATTCTCGAAGCTGACGTATTAAAAAAACCCCACCCTACAAATTTGATAAAAGATGCTAATATTGACAGCTTGCTTTCATATGCAGCAAGGTGGGAATGCAGGGCAAGAAGAAGATATTCAAAGAAGAAATATGAACGAACAGAAGGCATTTAGAAGGAGCCTGGTACCTGAAGTGTGGCACGAAAGCCAGGCCACCCCCTTTCTGAAAACCTCTTGTAGCCTAAAGCCCTGACTGTGAGGCTGTGCTCCACCCCGTAAGTTTAAAAATCTCTATAAAAGTTTTCAGGTCTGGCCTTTAAGAATTGAAACGTAGTCCAAGGAAGTCCTTCAGCACAACAGTGGGAAATCTGGGTTATGTGGAACACAAAAAAAAGCTGTAACAAAACCTCAGTATGAAGCACAGTACAGAAGATTTCAACTAGGAAACAAGGCAAGTACAGCACCTCAGGAGAAATCTCTTCCTAAGTTACTTGGGAGATACAGAATGAGGAGAGAGAATCAGACCCCCATTAGTCTGTGAGTTTTCCACCTCCAGGTCTAACTGCACCATGCAAAGGCTGTTTGCCTTTGCTAGAACAAGAAATCCTGCATAAACTATATAGATGCAATGCATATGTTGCACAAAACCAAGTTTACATAATAAAGATAATATATATTTGCTTTGAACTCGAGCTGCCCCATAAATTTTTAATAACAGCTGTAAAACAGAAATCTTTGGCTAGAAATCCTCAGCAGCAATGAAATTTAAGCTCCCTACTCATTACAGGTTAAGAAAACCCATTTCCAATCCATTCCTTGTAGAAGTGTTACCAACTTCTCACAAGGAGAAATGCAAATGTCATTCACAGCCATTTATTTGTAGATTATTCTCTTCAGCCTGGCTCTCTCCAAAACAGAGGGATAAGGGACTATTCAGTCTGGTTTGTCATCTTTGGTCCTATTAGCAGAGGCATTGCTAAATTCAGATATCACAACCCTCTCATTTTATATTTCACTGGAAGGATGCCTCAATCTGTTTTTTTTTTCTCTACAGAGAAACTGTTAAACCAAAAGTACTAAAAAAATAACTTCTCTACGATGCACCACAAATAGATTACAGTTTCTAGTTCAAGTGCAAAGGGACAAAGAAACCAAAATCTTTTTATATGCAGACATTAAAGTAAAAGCAGGAAACAGACTTAACATCTGGCAAAAAAACATTAACCCTTGTGCGTTCAGCGATGTAACTCACAGAACTCCCTTTGCTGTCAGCTCCTTCCCCCCCACTAAGGAATCACCACTACTGTACAGCACTTCAAACAGTGTGTTCACACACCCCCTATAAAAAATAACCTTTTAGGTAAATTAGAAGGCTCCAAAAGGTGCAATTATCAAATACATTATCTAAAAAAAATTAAAATAAATACTAAATTCCTTGTTCAACTCTTACATATATCACTGCACGTAAGGAAAGTCTCACACAGAAGCGTTTTTTAGGAGGAAGATTTTTAGAAAACAGTATTTACAGCCAGTTTTTGGGGGTAGAAAGAGGACAGATGATTACATGCTGTATGATAAGATGAGAAAGAGCAAGCTAATGGGATAGAAAACTGCATACACTGGAGACAGCTTTACAAGTTAGAGAAATGACAGGCAAATAGCAATCACACCACACCAAAAAGGCACTGACAAGTCAGAAAAAACCTTCATTTTCTAAATGACAGCAGACTTAGTCCCTCTGTATGAAGAGCACACAGAGCTGGAGTTAAACAGTAACTGAGAGTCCCAGAGATGCTTGGAGAGTACCCAAAATGGGGAGAAACCATTCCCTGTCCTTCTTCCACAGGGTTTGTGCCACTCTGGACACAGCCAGGTATGTTTTTGTGGATGCAGATCCATCAGAAATCCAAGCTGTCTCCTGCCCTCCCTCCCTGCCAGGGGTGAGCGCTTGCAGGGTCCTGCTGGCTCAGAACTTTGAACGCTCCCCAAATCGCTTCCAGCAAAACTATCCCAGTTGGATCAAGCATGAAATTACAGAGGTCCATGTTCTCCCGACTGATTCCATCTGAACCATGTGAGAGAGTTATTAAACAGCCCTGTCAACACATTGGTGAGGATGGGAATGGGAAGGACTGACTATCCAGCTCACAGAGTTTAAATACTGTATTTGTTCATGCTTAAAGTGGCACAGGACTGAACAGGGGTTAAAAAAAAAAAGACAAAGAATGAAACAAGCCAAATTTAAAAAAAAAAAAAGGTGACTTAAATTAGAAATTAAGGCCCTTTGCTCACTAGGAACTGAAGTAACAGCCCCTCCCTTCACAAGGGCTAACCTTGGCTCCAGGTATGGAACATTCAACAGGGGAAAACACTGCAATAGAACACGCCTGGACCTCCCTTCGGGTGGGAAAGGGGGGACACAGAGGATATCCAGAACACCTGCAGCCCACAGTGAGGATGTCTGCAAGGATATGCTGCAGAGGGGTCAGATGTTCTAGGCTCTCCTCAGCATCCACCACGGCATCATCCAGCCTTGTGCCAGAGATAAAGCAAACTTCTGATCTGACCACAACAGCACATTGCTTACACCTGATTTTAACTGAACTCAGTCTCTATGCTGAGTTTTGCAATTCTTGCATAAACATTACTTTACAGCTGCCCAAAAGTAAAGTAGAGGCACAAACCTGCATAGCTCTGTGGTGGTGCAGATCAGAACCAGCTCCAGGCAATGCTTTCAGGACATACCCCTTTATTTTTGCACCATTGCTGCCCTGCAGAAAAAGAGCAGCAAAGCAGGAGCCTCACCGAATCTCCAATTTCAAAGTCTACCATGTAAAATGCCAATTAAACAATTGCCTTCTAACTGTCCCTTGTGCCAGCCAGTGCTCAATCCAGTAAGAGCTGCATGTCTTTAAGAACCACAGTAAAACACTTCCAAAGCTCCACTTTTCAAAAATAAGGTGAGAGAGAGAACCGGGGACAGAATGAAAAGCACAAGGATGCATCTCCATGAAAATTATCAGTTTAATTTCCCTTTGCACATACCACAGAGCTGCAGAGGTTGGACAGCACCTCCCAAGCTTGTCCAGTCTAACCCCCCCTAAAGTGCAATTTTCCAGTCCAATTGCTCCAAAAATAACTGTGCAGGAACATGATGATCCACCTGGATTTAGGTGGGTGCTGGGGTAATGACTGGACTACAAAAATACATCTTCCTATGAAGCCCAGCAGTCTCAGAGCCATGGGGTAGGGATGGCCCAGCAGGGTGGTTTCTGAAACCTCAGAGAACGTTGCTAAATCGCTTTTGCTTGGTGGCTAAGGCCAAAACTGAAAAGTTAGTCAAAACTGGGTTTAAGCAAAGTTTAGAACTGGGAACTGTGACTGCAAATGGCACGGGAACGGATACAAAAGAAAGACCATCAACAGTAGCAGGGAAAACAAGCAAGAGAAATTTGAGGTGCAGCATCAAAACACATAATTTGCAATTTCTCTGCTTTCTGCAAACACCAGTCACGGTCCAAGACTCTCCTCAGCGGCTCTAAGAGCACAGAGCTCGTATCCAGCACATCCAAATTAACGCAGGAGAGTTTAGGAGGTCTGCCCAAGTAATGTCTCCACACAATTATAGCTCAGAAGTCATAACCCCTCCCTTTAATATTAAAGAAAAAAGAAATCACATTTGCAGCCAAAACGTACTGATAATACTGCAATGGCAGCATTGCCCTGAGCCTGCAGCCTTCTCAGAATTCATTCTCATTAGAAGAAAACTGAAGGATCATCCTCTTCATCCAGTGATTTGCAGGACATTTAACACACGCTGCTCACTGGAAGGCCAGCACTGTGGCATTTTTCAGAGTGGGCAAGGGGAGTTTAAGTGTTTCAATCCCATCCCTGCGCAGGTTTGAGCTGGAAGAGATGCATAAAGCAGAGCTGGGAAGCAGCACCCAGAAGGACACCAGAGGCAAATTTCTGCCATGAGGAGTGGGGGGAAGGCTGCTCACAGTAAATTGTTTTGTCAAATAACTGGAGGGAGGGCCAGCGTCTCCTCTGGAAGGCTGACAGTAAAAGTCTGTCAAAAGCAAAAACAACGGAGAATTAATTATTCTTCAATATGAAAGGACCTAGAACTCAGTGATCTGCTAATTAAAAAGAAAATATCCACTATATAGTTCCAGTTCAGTTCTTGTGAGAGCCAACAGAGAGCAATCCCACTGCCTCTAACGTCAGTAAGAGCTTGTTTTAAGGACTCATCCCTAAAAGATATCGAAATTTAATGGAAATTGCAGATATTTAGTACTCGTCTATTCCATATTCAAATATCTGAGCTCACACATAATACACCAGAGAGTCTTCACCAACTCATCGTGTTTCAGCAGTTCTGGAAATCACTGAAAAGTAACTGGCAAACGAACTAAACTTCATTAGTGTAAAGCTGCTCCTTGAAGGCAGCTCTGGAGGGGCTCAAAGGAGGGAAGTTTTATTTTTGTTTTAGCTGGTCCTGCAGTGGGTAAGAAGCAGAAAGCAGCTCTGATGTGTGAGAAGTAGCACAGACAAGCTCTGTGACAGGGAGAAGGAAAGATAAATTGTGACTTTCTGTGACGATGACAACACTTAAAATTAAATGTCCTTAATTTCTGCTCCCACATAGCCACAGTGGGTTGTGTGAGGGACAGAAGAAAACTAAGGTTTCTCCAGGATATCTTTCCCACAGCATTTTGCAAAAGAGGGAGGGAGTAGGTTTTCCAGATAAATCAGGATCTGCAGGCATCCAGCTGCAGGATCCCCAGCCTTTTGTGGGAAATTCTCTCCTCACAATGTGTACAAGCCATCCATCAAAGGATCCACAAAAAAACAAAAAAATCCCAGAATCATTTGGGTTGGAAAAGACCAAAGAGATCAGAGTCCAACCTCTGACCGATCCCCACCTTGTCACTAGCCCAGAGCTCTGAGTGCCACATCCAGATGTTCCTTGGACACCTCCAGGGATGGGGACTCCAAACCTCCCTGGGCAGCCCCCTCCAATGTCTGACCACCCTTTCCATGAGGAAATTCTTCCTGATATTGGAAATGCTGGACAAATAGCAATCTTGAAACACAAAGCAGAATGACAGGTTTTAAATGCACCCTCCTTAAGTGTGGTGCCTCAGTGTGGGCTGAAGGGAGGCAGCTCCCACAATTTTAAGACTTGCAATATCCCAATTCGGAAAGGTGCCCACATCCTTTGCTCCAAGCACTGGACAGCAGCAATTCCTTTAAGGACAAGCAGAGGAGATGGCCACAATAACTCCACGATCACTGTCTCCCTTTTACCTGCCAGCTCACGAGTCAGACACCTCTAAATTAGGAGGGACATTTATAGAGGGACATTCATTGAGCCTTTCCCTGAGCCACGGACACCTCAGAGTGACCACCCTGAACATCACCGGATACCCCGTGGTCAGGGCCTAAATCTTCCCTTAAAGCTTTCATTTTCCATTAAATTAAAAAAAAAAAAAACCCTGGAGCTTCATCCTCTAGCCACGCAAGGGCCTGAAGAGCAGCATACCTGCATTCCGGTTTCCACTCTGGGTTATTAGCCAGACTGTTTATAAAACAATTTTTAAATGCCAGCTTTTATGTATTACAGTTTTATTAATCTTGAATGATACATCATAGGTGCAGGACGCATAAAAGGGTTACAGAAACATGGTTTGCATTTTAAAATGCTTTAGTGAAAACAAATGAATTCTCTTTATTAAATGAATTGAACCTTGCTGTGTCCTCCACGGAAAGATTTCAGTATTAGTGAATCTCCTCCCTCATTGTTCTTTTTTCCACCTTATGTTAGGGGAGGAAAACAAGTATTTCGGCATTTACAGCTCCCAAATGGTTTCTCAGTTTTGAATTAAACAGGCTGTGATACGAACTATCTGAATACACAGAAATAAAGGAAATATAATCTATGCACATGCAGAAGAGGCTACTTCTGTCAAAAACCAGGTTTACTGCTTCATCAGACTCTGGTTCCGTGTGCTCAGCCAAGAGTGACAACCTCCACTCCACTGGTTTGACTTGATTTGAGATATTGGCAGGAGAAATACAGTATTTATATTGTACACCCTAGGTTCTGTTAGGGTCCATTACAAGAAACAGAAGCATTACAGCAAAAGGCTTAGGCTTTAGAAAAAGGCATTTATGTATTTTAACCTATTTAAATAGAAAACTTTTTTTAACAAGAAACCAAATTTTGAATTCAGGTTATAAACTCACGTTTAGGTGTAATCACAAAGAGAAGGTTATACACTCCAATTTAGGTATAATTAAAAAGAGAAGGTAGAGATGCTTTATTGCTGGTTTTATCAGCCAACTTAGCCAACAATCAGCTTTTATTCTTATCAAAGATCCAGATGCATCCATTTGCCATTAAACAGATCTGTTTCCCACAAACTGGACACAGCCTCCAGGCTCCAGATAAGCAGGGAATCTGGCCTTCTAGCATCCAGAGTACAGGAATTTTAACACCTTCCTGGAGCAGCATTTAAACTGATCACTAGTGTCAACAAATACAATCCAAATGGACTGTCCCAAACCTCTTTGGGAGCAGAGACTCTTTTCTGCTTGTTCAGTGTTTAACACCCTGGAGGCCCAGCTCCAGCACTGCTCTCAAACTGCAGCGACTTTATAATCTTCATTTTAACTATTTTATGAGTCATTTATACGCCAAGGTAACCCACCTAAACAATCAAATACAACAACCCAAAAAAGATCTGGATCCCAGTTTTACAAGCCTCAGAGGGGAAAGAAGATAATACCTAAACAAGTTCCATGTTCCAAGCCCAAGGTTTTATGGAGGAAGGGGAGGTTGGAAGGGGAGAGAGAGAGCGATGATCTTTCCATAGCACTGCAATGCCACAGGAAAGCACCACGTTTAATGTAATCAAGCTCTACATTGCAGCCATATGGAAACAATTTCAGTCAATAAACAACTCCTGCAAGAAGACAGCAGAGGAACAGGAAAATCGGATCCTGATTTAACCAGGAGGCAGGACAGCTGCTGGCTGAGCTCAGAGGCTGCCATGACACGAAACATCCATGTCCACCAGAACTCCACAGCTTTGCGTCCCTATCACTTGCCTTTGACTTCCACACCTCAGACAGCAGGAGTACAAATGGCACAGCTGCTTCCACAGTGGTTCCCAGCCTCCAAGATCCTGAGCCTCAGCGCTCTCCCCTTTCTTCCCCTTTCCCAATCTCTCCTCAAAGCCTATCGCTGTGGCCAGCTTCCCAACCGATATCCAGAAAGGAAGCAGACATCCCAAACTTTAGATACTCGCCCGACCTCTCTGCCATTTATCTGACTGGAATTTGCAGGTTTCAAAATAGGGACTTTCTCAGGGAGCAAATCCTTAAAAACATCCACCTTGAAAAAAAGGAACAACCCAAAGCACCACACATTTCACTTTTTCTTGTTAGTAGTATTTAAAAGAGGTTTGGTTTCAAGATCCCATATTATCCAGGATCCTAAAAATCAATGGCAAAAATACTGCAGAAGACAACATTCCTGTGCACTGCTGATTACAGCTGCAACACCGAGGGAGTAACAGCTAAAGCAGTTTGGGACAGGAAAAGGGAAATTCAAGGGAACAGCCAGCAAGCGAAGGCAGCTGCATTTTTAACAAAAAGCAAGAAGGCACAGTGCTATGAATAAATCAGAATTTACTTGAGTGTGACAGAGGAGTGACACCAGTATTTATGAGAATAATGCCCATGAACCAAAGGGTAATTCACAAGTGTCTTCAGAAGTAGCTGCTTGTAAAGGTTGGAAGTTCATCACTTCCACAATGCCGTGGGATCAGGCAGCGCATGTGCCACAACCACCCCAAAAGCGCTGCCGTTTTACACTTCAGGACATCCAGAAACGGAAGGCCTTGGGATGCTTCTCTTAACAACAAAAGTGCAAGACTCAAGTATAAAAAACAAATACTGTACCATTAATAAAATTTAAACCCCAGTAGCTTTCTGGCAGAAGGGAAAACTACTGAGAGTACTGGGAACAGTCTTCTGTAGATTGGGGCAACATGCCTTTGTCACATGAAGCACCTTCTAATTCACCAGCAATATAAGACGATTCCCAGCAAATCCATTAGCAGAGAAACATTTCAATCAGCCTAAAACCCATGCACCAAAGAGGCCTTTCACCCCAGGCCAGGTGGGTGTTCCTATTTTGCCAATACTCAGCAAGGGGATGGAGCAAATCTGCAAATCTGTAAGCTAGGTATCCATCCAGGCAAAGAACAGGAAAAGAAAAATCTGTGTTTTCCCAGTAAAGAATTACGAGAACAAGGACACCGGTAGTGCCAGTCAGCACGTTTTAACGGCAAAAGACTTGATAAAGGACTAACTTTGTCCTTTTGAGATTACAAATGGAGTTGAGCAGAGTCAAGCACACGCACGGAGCGTACTCTAGTTCTGGTGGAAACCCACATCGGCTGCTCGGTATCCGAGAGCTGTCAGTCAGCCAGTTCTTAATCTACTTCCTGGGATTGCATCATGCTAATTTTTTTTTGTCACTAAATTTAAGGTCTGATGCAGTTCAACATTTTTATCACTGCAGATAAAAATCTGTGAGTGACACCAGGGCTGTAGCACAACAGGACATTATGAGGAGGAAAGGACAGCAGGAGAAAAGAGCCTGAAAATCTGCCTTAAGTTAGCTCAGGAAAGCCAAACCCATCAGAATACAAAGGCTAATTTATAATCTAAAAAATGCAGACTGTAACTACTAAATGGCAGACTTTACTAGAGTAAAGAATGTCAGTGCTGGGGCAGCGAGGCTCATGAACAGGATTTCCCTGTGCAAAAGGGCTCCTGGGAACCTTTTCAATGGCTGTGCAGCAGAAAGGGCTAAAGGCACCTCAGAATTTGGTATGGATCAGACACAGGCTGCAACGGGCACCGTTTCTGGTCTCCACAATGTTAAAAATAAACGGAGAGCATGAAGAATCACCGGATGATCTGACTGCTGGAGAAAATGCCTCAGAGTGAGACTTAAAAGCTCAACTCTGTTTCCTTATCTATCAAGTAACTTGATTACAGAGTGTAAGTACCTTCATGGCAAGAAAGTCCTGGATACTAAAGGGCTCTAATCTTGTCAGGAAAATCCTAACAAGAACCAGCGGCAGAACTTAGACTAATTCAAATTAGAAATCAGCCACTTACAACTACCAAGAGAAGTGATGAGCCTGAAATTACCAGTGATGGACACTCAGTGCTGGAAAGCTTTCAAATTGTTTTTAGCCAAACATCATTTACTGATCTCAGTTTCAGAGTAAATGATTAAAATTTAAAGGCCTGTGATACAAAGCATATAAAACATATCAGGGAAGGCAATTTAATTATCTGTTCTCGCCTTAAATTTTATGAATCTCCAATATGTTAACATCACTCAATTTCTGTGGATCAGGAAATTAAAGAAGGAGGAGTAAGTTTCAAGTTGAGCAAGTTCCCTCTTTTTCAGACTTATCACTAAACAGCTGGAACTCCCATGAAATACAAACAGGGAATGACCGACTAAGATGTCTGGAAACCACGTGTGATACAATTTAGTGGGGAAAACCCGGATCAGCTACTCACCCCTCCCACCTGGGGCATGAAAAAAATCAGTATTAGCTTAAATACCTAGTTCTCATTCTGGATGACTACACTCCTGACACCCAGGTTTATACTCCCAAGAGCAGCAGCACTCACTAGCAGCCAGCCAAGAATCTCCACATACTTCTTAAACATAAAAGCATCTCAACAGCCCTGAAAGGATTATTTCCATATTCCACACTGGAACACAGGCAAGTCAAAAAGTTTGCCCTGGGTCATAAAATAAAACCTATGGCAGAGCCTAGAAAGGAAATTTCATTGCCAGGAAGAACTTTCTAACACTCGAGCACCACTTCCATGTCAGAGCACACCCAGTTGCTCAAACCCCCAAATGCTGCCAGTTAAATCACAAAGAGATTTGTGGTGAAAGCTGACATTGTAACCAGAGAATCTGATCATGGCAGAGAAACTGTCCAAAGTAAAGGTCAGAATAAATATCCAAGCAGGAACAGCGCTTGTATTTGATGAACTAACTAACTGCTTTCTGCTGCCATCAGTACTACAGTGCCACGGCAAGAACAAAAAGCAGATTCAGTGCTTGCCTCAGAGCTCAGAAGAAACGGGCAGCTCGAAATGCAGGAAATTACTATATGCTGCACTTCCCAATTGATAGGGCAAGGGCTTATCAGAAGAACAAAACTGGCTGTTCACAAGGCCCTGAAAGAGTAGCCTACACTATTGTTTCAGTGGTAGTTATCCTGCTACTGAACTTAAAAATTCTAAGGAAGTGAAAAGAAAAAAAGACTTCTTAAATATTAAGTTCAGAAGTGGGGAGAAGACCGATACCAGGAACTCAGGACAAGCAGGATTCAGCTGGAGGCAGAGCCAAACATAATTAATATAATTTTTATGCCTGGCTTGTAAATTCCTTCCTTAACCCAATGTTAAGATCTCATCTACCACCACAGCAGCGAATGGGATTCATGTAAATTTAATACAGCTTAAAAATACATCTTGTACATATGGAGAACAAAAAAAATGCCACCTCTATGCATGAAGCAGGTGTCAAAATTTGTTTCCTCAGGCTGGAAGAAACTCTTCCCTGGAAGCAACACTCCACCCATTGGGCAAATAGAGACTGGAAGCACTACCTGCCAGCATTCTACGGACACACAGGAAGTGGGATCCTTGTCAAGCTGTATTACAGAAGTGATTTAGGTGTACTCATGTACAACCTGATGGAAGGGCTCTGCTTGGTACTAAGTTTCAGGCTGGTAATTGCACTGAACACAAGATGAAATGATGAAGTGAACGTTCCGAGTGGAATTCTGTAGGAAGAAGTGAACTGACCTTCCACAGCTCCTGGCTGGCTGCACAGGGAAGATAAAGCAGAGCACACTCTGTCAGGAGCACTACGGCAGTTCCCAGTTTTAAGAGCAGACTTTAACTTCAGACTCTGCCTGCAGCTTTGATTTAGAATTGGGAAAGGGAAATCTCCACACAGACAGGGAGAATAACCAGTTATAGATTATTTCTTTTCATTCTTAATAAAGCACATCAAAATAGTAATTGTTCAACCTGCTGGTGTCTGCATTAACATGGGGCTGAAGCAAAACAAATGACAAACATGCTTGTGCATTCCTGAGATAGATCTGAAGTCCAACACCAAAAAAATCCTATTAAATGAAGCAGAAGAAAAGCAGTGCAAGAAAGAAGGGCATCCCTCACAGTCTTGGGAGGGGCATCTCTCACAGTCTTGGGAGAAAGTTTGCTTTTGGCCTGATGGGGGGTGGAATATAATGGATTTAAAAGCAAGAAAATTAACTGAGTAGATAAGGATGAGAAGTGTCAAGCCACAGAAGTGAGTGGGAAATCCTCCCATCACCATAAAAAAAAAAAAGTCTGGACTTAGGTATTCTTAATGTGCACATTAGATGACCAGCCAATAAATTCCTTATAGGCTTACTGTACACCAATATATCACAGATGGAAAGTGCAACAGATGGGGAAGAGACACCTGTGTTTAAGTGCCAGAGACACCTGTGTTTAAGTGCCACTGCCTCAGTCCGTGACCTTACATGAGTCACTCGGCCCTTGTGCCTCGGTTTCTCCACTTGTAAAACACCAACACCTCTGTCAAGCAGCTCTGGAGATTTACAAACAGAGGTACAAGGTATTGTTGTGTCACAGAACAGCAAAGGAGGGCAGTAGCTGGGCCAGAACGATCAAGTGGGAGCCTTTGGTGCCACGCTGCACCAGCCACCACACGAGCTACGGCCGTAAATCGATCAGCCCTGATTAGGTTGGGCTTTACGACGCCATAATTGTCACAGCAGCGGCTCCGGGACTGTGACACGAGCCCTGCGCTCAGCAGTGTCACACAGGGAGCCTGCACCAACGCCAAGCCTCTGCTAAACCCAACTGCAACAGCAAAGAACAGGAGCTTCCCAAACCCAACAGACATTGTAAGGTTATCAAGGATAAAAGCTTCTCCACGTGCTCATATGACCCAGGCTAACGCTGTGTGAGCGCCCAGTCCAGAGGGGAAGAATGTAACCAAGAGCATGTTTAAAGAAAGAGATATATTCACTTGAAATCTGCAGGCACAACACAGAAATAAATGTGTTTCTCACAGTGACAAGATGAAATTTTCATTTGGTCAGCGACTACAAAGCTGATTCTCTACTTCTGGCTATGGACCACATGACAGCCTCAAACACGTAAGAACATTTTATCTGCCAACTTGCAATGAAGACCACATAGTTAATAGTTTGCAACATCCTTTCCCCCAGAAGATCTTCAGAGTTGAGTAATAAAATTCCTCACATGATTTCAATGAGAGGGTTCACTTGTCAGGGGCTGTTTCGAGATAGTATCATATGTCAGGGAGGTGCTGCTCAGATCAAGTTTTCCAACCTTGTGTTTTCAAGGCTTGACTGAAAATGAGAAAAAAAAAACTTCAGGCGATAAAGTTTGAAACTGGAGAAAAGAGAAATAATCTCTAGATGTTATTTTCAAAATGTCAAAGTTAGCCAATTAATGAGGGAAGGAAGAAAAACTGATTAAAGCCCTGACAAACCCGTGAGATCACAGACTGATTGCGAATTCTGCTGCAGACTCCCTGTAGGAACCTGGGCAAGTTGATCCCTCTACACCTTGGTTTGCCACCTGCAAGACGAAAAATAGCACTTTCTTTTCATATCCTGTCATTCTTGCTCATACTGTTCCCCAAATTAAAAGCATTTGTCAAAACACTTATCTTTAGCATTCACCCTGGGAACTGCATTCACAGCTACCACACAACCCGTTTGCATGACCGAGTGTTCAAATACAAACTCTTAGGATACTTTGCTACCCAGCCATTCTAATTTAATACAAGTCAGAAGGGAGCTGTAGTCAATAAAGGAGTATCAGAATGCTAAAATACAGTTTATTACTAATCTTACAAAAAAAACCAGCTTTAGGGTTGTGAGCTAGACCCCCTCCCACAAAAAGTCAAATTCTCCTCATTATGTCCTAAAAACCCCGCTGTAATCACAGCATTGGTCTCTCTGCATTGATAACCCACAAAATCATATTATCAGCATAGGTATAATTAAAGCCCAATCCCACGAGGACATGTATGCAGAATCCAACCCGTTCTGTTAAAATCAGTATAACATGAAATCAACTTCAGGGACTTTAGAATCAAAGCTGCATGAAGTTATCGACAGGAGGAACAAAGGCATCTTATTTTTTTTTTTTGCAGTGAGATTCTTAAGCTGACAGTATTTTGATTTCAAATTCTAAACTTTGAAGATAAAGATTTGCTACAGATGCCAATACTGTAGCCTGTCATTCTGTAATGTCCTTAAAAGCTCTGCACAGAAATCACTGTGAAGCACAAGTTGCTTTCTTTAGATTAAAATGTGCTGTTGTTTCCCGAAAATTCATTTGTTTTCTAACATATACAACCAAACATCTTCCCAGATCCCCTGGTATAAGGAATAGTACAGCTTCCTCCGTTCTCATGGTTCAGTTTCGTTAATTCTCCCAATTCCCCACCCAAAGACCCGAATTTCACCCCTGCCCCACTGACACACAACACAAAAAGAGCAGTCCCAAAAGTTAACGACAGAACAATTCCTGACAGTCATGCTTAATAAAAATGCATTTTATTAAAAAGTAAATTACTTTTAAAAATGAAAGTCAGAGCCCCACTATTTTCCCAAATCCAGACAGCAATCAAAAAACATACCAAACACTCCCATGAACCTATGGATTATCACTATAAAGTAAACACTTCATAATAATTTAGTTTTCAAAACACTGCACAGCCACGAACTTTTAATATCCCTTTGTAAGAGACCAGCAAGACCCACGCAGACACTGCCTTAATAATAAGCTTCCTGCAGCTGACAGCAGCTACTAACTCCGTGGAATTATCAGAATCACAATGCTAGAGAGATGCACGTTGTCCAGAAAGGTCAACAAATCCAGAGGATTGCTCGAGACCGCTCAGAAAAGCCATTCTAGAGATAACCAGGCCTCATCCACCCAGGATTTTCTCCCAGATTTCCTTACCCCTCCTTAAAAATTCTGCCGTTTCACCTAGAGTAGCATTCCTGTAACCCAGCTGGCAGCCTGCATACCACAATGTCGTCTAGACCTGCTCTGCTCGGAACGGTGGGATGACACAGGAGTAAAAATGCTGATGCCTGTTCTGGTGCTTGCACTGGTGCTAAGGGAACAAGGGGAGGAAGAATAGGCAGCGCGGAGCGAAACACAAGTTCCTTGTTCCCAGCCTCCTGCCCAGGCTCGTCTGATAATTCTGTCAACCAGACAGAAAAAGTTGTGGCTGTCGCGGGGCTAAAGAATAATCTTCACGTAAGGGAAAAGAACATTCCCAAAGCCCAGTTTTCACATGCAGAAACAAACCCTGCCCTTCCCGAGCCCGGTGCTCCCCAGACATGCAGATAACAAATGCATCCCTGCACAAACAACATTTCCCATCCCTTCCTTCCTTCTTCCCTCTCTCCGCCTCAGAGATGTTTTCTCAGCAATTTGGAAAAGAAATGCTAAAAAGGGAGATGCAAAACACAGAAATAAATTAAGTTTGTTCTCTGCTGTTGACAGATTTGGTCCTAGCATGATCGGAGGAAAAAAAATGTTAGGAGTGATAAATCCATATATACCTACTCCAAACTACACCCCACTTCCCAAGGGACACGGTATAATGGTAAATAAATATAGATGCAGTTCCTACTAATGAGGCAGGGTACAGCAAGGCCAAAGAAAATGCAATCATCTCGGGGAAAAAAACTGCACAGGACTCCTCCTCTCCCATCCATGGAGGAAATCAAATGCCAGCTGCACCATCCCAGGAAGGAAGCAGAGCCTGTACCTGATGAGCCCTGCAGAAATGAGCGAGTCATATCACGGGACCCGAGCAGGCACTTCAGGCTTTCGCCAGCCCACAGATCGTCTGCAGAGCACAATTCCTCGCTCCGGTATTTTACGTGGCATCATTCATGCAAATTGGAGGGGTATTTTTCCCCAGTGTTTTCTTTTTTCCTTCCCTCCATCCCCACTAGTTTGAAGCAGAGGGACGTAGGCAGCGTCTCCCAGACCCGCGTTCGCTGGCCATCAGTTTAACACTTTCCTCCCTACAAAGTTTAAATCTCCCCAGTTTTTGTTCATAAACATTTTGTACTTAAAAACCACCGAATCACACTCCCAGTGTTACTTGAACAAATTGAGACAAGACCCGACTCCATAAACATGCTTAAACCTTCATTTCCTCTTCCTTCTTCCTTCCCCACCCCCAAAAAGAGCTCTGTTTTTTTTTTGTCCCTAACACGAAGGAACTGGGAAAAAAATAGCACGTCCAACCAAGGCTTCTCCAGTCCTATCGCAAAGAACAAAACGCTTCCGAAGAAGTGCTCTGCAAACATACCAAGATACCAAGAGACACTTCAACAACT
>VZTI01003651.1:252332-293756 GCA_013397865.1 Struthidea cinerea | reverse complement strand
GGGTCGGCCCTGAGTGGGGGGGGGATAAGGAGGGGGCCGTTGCCGAGGTTTGAGGTGTTGAATGGGATCAAACCTCAGTAAGATTCGGGAGGAGGAGGAAAAAATGTTTCTTAGCCTTCCTAGTCTTAAACATGAGTCTGGCGTGGAGCTTGCCCACTGCACGTGTAGCTTCTGCTGGGCTCCGCTAGGAAGTTGAATAAATCCCCGTGGTTTGTAATAAAGACGTTTTCCATCCGCAGTGTGGTAATACAGGGAGATACTAATAAAAAAAAGTCAGCCTGGAACAGTTTTGCCGAGGATGCATCTTGCTTCTGACAGGGATTTTGGTTCTGATATTACAGTCTTCTGTCAGGAAGTACATGACCCATGATATTGGTCTCCTGTCTAGATCTTCCTCTTGAACTGTTTAACTTTCCTGGAGACCTTGGATTCAGGCACCACTTTGTTTTCCAGGAAGAATTTCTGTTTCACGTAATGTGCTGCAGTTCTTGGTCTGGAGGTGAAAACCCAAGCAGTTTTCAACATACCTGAGTTTAACATTTGATTTATTTAATCTGAAGTGGCACCATTATTCTATTTAAGATTGTCTCTTGGTTTTGAGACTGAGCAGTGTGTTGTAACAAAGCTTCATAGAAGTAAATGTGGATTCTGGGCTGTTTTAGGACTTTTAGGAAATCACTCTCCATGGAAGTGTGTACAATTAATTCCAGAGGCAAGTGTTCAAGGAGCTTGATCCTGCTTAGTCTTACCTGTGTGATAAGGATCTGTGTGGGGATGAATATTACCAGTGTGACAAACACTGCAAAGTCAAGCACTTCTTGGTGCGATTGTAGAGGCTGATAGAATTCAGTGGGGAAAAGCAAACTGGGAAATATTTAAATAAAGACCCCAGTGGAAATGCAGAGCTCTTATAATGTTTAGAGCCTTGCATAGGGACAGAGAGAGGGAAGGGGTAGGGAGGGGAAATACAAACTGACTGGAGTCTGTATCACAGCATTTTTAGACCTGTGTATAAATTTAGGGACTGAGAATTGTAAGATCAGATTTTTCACCTTGCATTTTTCTAGAGATGTGTCTGAATCTTGGGGTTATGGGGAGAGGAGTCAGATGCTTTTCATCCTCTTTTCTCATAGATTTGGGTTGAATTTGGAAGAACAGGGTAGCAGTGAGGGACTAGAGGGATGTTCCCTGACCATGGCAGAGGAGTTGAGAGGAGATGAGCTTTAGGGTCCCTTCCAGCCCAAACCATTCTGTGATTTGGAGTCCAGACCTAATTCAGAATCTGGTGAAAACATCAGACTCCCACAAATTCAAATGGTGCTTTGACTCGGGCAACTCTCGGTGCTAATTTCCCCCCAGATTTTAAGCTGGCATGTGATACTAATACTGGAGGAATGCACTGCAGGATTTGTTGCCTTCACTTGGAATTCCAAGCTCTGCCTTTAACCTGCACAACTCTGAATATTTTTGAGCTGCAAGTCTGAGCCGCCATCTCTCTCATCTGTCACTGTGCTATCCATGAGATGCTCCGTGGAAATGGGATGTCTGTGGAGAACCTGCCTCTCCCAGGCCCTGAGCATCTGGAATCAGCCCCTCACCTTGGGCCCTTTGTGCTGCACTGTCAAACTTTCATCCAATTTGCAAATCCTGCCAGGAAAGCTGTGACCTGGGCTGGGCATATTTATGCCTTTTGTGTGTTTTGTGTCTTTTTTTACATGACTTTTGGAGTTAGGAGATGAGGCAGCTTTGTGTGTTGGCTGCACCAGCCTTTAGCCATAAGGGAATAAAGTTGGAAGCAGGCAAATCCTGAAGCAAAAAACTTTCATTTTAGTCCAGTCAGGAGCATGATTGGAATCTCTGGATCTGTTTCAAACAGTAACAAGTATAAACTGTGTGGAAATGATCACATGTATAACGTTTGGAGACGCACATAGTGCAAACACTCCCATTCCTGGATTCCTAATCTAAAATTCTAGCAGAGGTGCAGGCCCAGAAATGTCACCTGTGCAAACAGCTACATAGAAATTTAGAATTGCTTTTTTAATTTTTCTGTCAATTTGTTTGAATCTGGTAGAAAGAATCCATTGACTCTCAGGAATGCATTTACCACAGCATGACAGCCAAGGAGAGAGATTATTTTAGCTGCTTTTAAAGAAGGAAAAAAGGAAGATTTTCCAGTTAGCTCATAGATGTCAGGGTCGTGATCCTACTCGTGATTATAAAAAAAGGCAAGAAAATGTTTTGCTGATAAAAGTGGTGATATTTCACTGCCTTTTAAAATTACCAATAGTTCAAAGGCTACAAAAATAGAACTTATTTTTCCCTTCATTTCTTTCTATTTACTTCAATTTATAGCTTCATTTGTCAAAGTTCTGGTCTGGTGAGAACTTAATTTCACATGAGTGTGTTACATTTGTGAATAAACCAACTGAATTCCTCACTCCTTCACCAGCTTGGCTTTACATATTTTTTTAAAGTTTACTAAAAGAAAGGCAAAATGTGATGTAGCTCCTTAATAATTAAGGCTTTGTGAATTTAAAACAAAACTCTCTGTGATATTTTAAATTTAATATTTGGGGCTTAGTAGATTTTACTGTTTAAATATAGTTTAAAGCAGGTTTTTGAGGAATGTATGTAAATAGACTCCTTGAGGGCTGTTAATGCAGACAGTTGCAGTCCTGTGTTCACATCTTGTGAGCAGAGGTAGAAAATTAAATGATTAATCTCCCTTTTCTCCTCTTGGTAGAGGGACGTATAGAACACAATCTTAAGGGATAAATGACTTAAAGACTGAGTCCGTTTTTAGTGCAGTGCACGGCCAAACAAGTTGGATTTTTCATCTTAATTGACCAAAACTTGAATTTAAAAGCTCAAATTTAACCGCCTGAGCGTGGCTGTGCTGCCAGATGTCCAGACTTGGGAGACTGGAGATGCAAAATCCCTCCTCGGAGCGGAGGAACCCTCCCGCGGAGGTGGCCACGCTCTACTCAGACATTTGTCTCTAATCCCGCATTTTAAAGCCGACCTTTCTGTTCTCTTCTTACTCAAAGCTCCCGTGCCTTGTTAAATGTTTGTCGCTCCAGACGGGAGGTGGCTGCATCTCAGTGATGCTCAAGTGCCCCCTACATCACCTGCTCACCGGCTCATTAAGCTTGCAAAGCCTTTGGGATTTGGATATACAAACCCTTCCATTCAGGTGGGGTTGCCCAGTCCCTCCTGCTTCCTGTTTGTGTTTAGCAAGACAAAAAGCAGGTGAGAACTTGCCCCAGAGTTGCTGCACCTGTGCAGGAGTTGTTTGGGCAGGTTTCTTACCAAAATAAAACTTGTCTTCCTGCAGGGCTTCTCTGCCTCCCTGTCCACCCCAAGCTGTTTTCAAATTTTCTAGCCAAGTTTTGCCAGTAGGACTGAGTTTGAAAGAAGCTGTTTTTCCTGGGTTTTTGGGAGGAAGAGGTGATTGCAAGAAAAAAAGAGATCCCACATGTTCTAAATCAGAGAAAAGAACTTTGCCTTCACTGAACCCTTGGGATCAGAAAAACTGTGTGAAGAAAATCTGCCCCTTAATACCCTGACATGGGGAAATCTCAATGAACACACACAGCTGTGGGACACACACTCATGGGAAATCATGTTTAATTTTGGTGTGTAAGGAACCATGTTTGAAAACGAGGGGGGAAAGGCAATTTGTGGGGGCAGAGGTGCTTTCACTCTGTTCACAGAATCATTTAGGTTGCAAAAGACCTCCAAGATCAAGTACAATCTGTGACCCATCATGACCTTGTCACCAGCCCAGAGCACTGAGTGCCACGTCCAGGCCTTCTTTGGACACTTCCAGGGATGGTGATTCCAACCCTCCCTGGGCAGCCCCTTCCAATGCCTTACTACCCTTTCTTTTAAGAAATTGTTCCTAATATCCAACCTGTCCTCCCCTGGTACAACTTGTGGCCATTTCCTCTCATCCTGTCCCTGTTCCCTGGGAGCAGAGCCCGACCCCCCCTGGCTGCCCCCTCCTGTCAGGGAGTTGTGCAGAGCCACAAGGTCCCTCTTTTTCTCCAGGCTGAGCCCCTTTCCCAGCTCCCTCAGCCACTCCTGGTGCTCCAGATCCTTCCCCATCTCTGTTCCCTTTCCTGGACACGCTCCAGCTCCTCAAGGTCTCTCTTGCAGTGAGGGGCCCAGGACTGGACACAGGATTCAAGGTGCAGCTTCACCAGTGCCCAGCACGCAAGGAAAGGTCATGCTGGGAAAGGTCCTGAGTAACTCCTCCTCATTCTTCTTCCAGTACTGCCTGTCAGGACATCCAACCTTGCCATGCAACGTGCTCAAGTTCAAATCCACCACCATCATGCTGGACTGTGGGCTGGATATGACGTCTACCCTCAATTTCCTCCCGCTGCCTCTGGTCCAGAGGTGAGTTCTGTGGCCTGTCAGCACTTAGTCTGCGTCTTCTTGGGTTGCAGTTGGAGTACTCTGCCTGAAATGGTGTATTGGAAGGAGGGAGGGAATGGGTACAAATGAACAGCATCATCTGATATCATAAATAGACTTTGTTCACTTAAAAATTCTCTTTATCAAAATAACGTCCTTTGGCTCAGTAGACGGAAGACATTTTATGGATTTATTGATTGGTTTTTCTAGATAATTTATTCTAAGCTTCAGTAAAGTATTGCTGCAACTGCTCAGCACAAGTGAGGTCACATATCTGTCATCTTTCTGGCTTCTTCATGCAAGATGAGATAAATGGGTAACTGAGATGGAGTGCGTGGAGCCCAGCAGGTCCTGTTTAACCACCATCTTCTCAGGATGTTCTTCAGAGCATGGACTAATGCAAAGAAAAATGGCACTTAGCAGCCCTTGTTAGTTGCCTGCGTGGCATAATTGTTCCTGTTTAAAAGTTAAAGAAATAAAAGGGCAGTGCAGCTGGGCATGGGGTTGGAACAGCAGAGAAATCAAAACAGAGTCTAGAACAGAATCCGGAGATCAAGACTCTCCTTTCTATGCCCTGCTACAAAGGTGTATTTTCCCAGGTTTCTGGACTAATTTGGATATTCAGTTAGGGTGACATGACTTGTGTAAATGGAATAAATGACAAAAATTAGCAGTTGGAAAGGTGGGAATGAGTCACTCTTAGTGATGGGAAGCAGTAGGAGTTTTGTCAAAAGCCATTTAGTAACTTTGATCCACAAGGAAACAAGTGAGGAACATTCTGGATTCAGGAAAGGCTTGATTGAGAGGGGGAAAATACGATTGGAAAAGGGAGTTACCTAATTGACCTAGTGAGGTTAAAGCAGTTTGTCCAGCACTTCCTATGATTTGTTATTTTTTGGAGAGGAGAGGAAAGGAATAGACGATGTGTGCATTGTTCTGCAAGAACATGGAGTTTAGGATCTGCTGTAGAGAGGCAACAGATGCCCTCAGAGGGATCAGTGTGAAAGTCAATTTCTGTCCCATCCCATAGCACAATTGCTGACTGCAACAATTGGTGCAGTAATAGATTTTGAACAGATCCAGCAAATTTTGGAAATCCAGGTACAGACAGAATTGCCTCGCATTTGCTTTCTCCCCCTCCCACCAAAGAAAAGGAAATTGAGAGAGGAACAAGTAGCAAAATGAGGTGATTGAACAAAGGCTTAAGAGGTTCTTTAGAGCGGCAGGAATCAGCCTTCCCCTGGGATATGGCAGCCTTGTCTGCGGATAGCAGACCCTGGGAATGAGCAGCCAAATTGCAGGTCACAACCTGGAATTCCCCAAGCACCTCCAGAATGTCGGCACTAAAATGACTCAAACTCAATAAGAAAGGATGTCAGATTTGACCCCTGATGGCCCAGTGGAATCGGAGCAAACACTTGGATTTAAATCCAATCAATCTTGTCGGTGAGGTGACTGAACACCCCTTAGAGCAAGGATTGGCCTGAACACATGGACTTGGACAAGTAATTGATCTCCTCTACAAACCAGGTGTCCTGCAGAGAGTTGTGGAAATAAGTCAGAAATGTGAGGAGGAATGTGGGTGCCACTGGAAAGCCCTTATCTCTGTAGTACTCATAGTTGTACCATTAGAGATTAGGAGTCCATTACCATGATGTCCAAACACCTCTGAAATTCAAATGGGTGTTATCAACATAACATGGGGTGACAGAGAACTGACATTGTCATCAGTTGCCAGGTAAGGTGACAGGAAGGACTGACTGCCTGAGGAATCTGAACGCAGCTCTGTCAGATCTGAGGTTCTCCCCAGCTGTGTCCTCTGAGAACCAGATGTGCTAACTGGAGATGGACCTGAGTGAGACCTTAACCTGAGAGGAGCCATGCTTCTCTCTGCTGTCTTTAATCCAGAGATCCCACCAGGATCCATGAACCCCTTGGATTCTGCAAATCTCACTATGTGTTCTGCAAAGTTGTCCAAAGGTGTGATATTAGAGAGGATCTTTGCCACGCAGCTCAGTCCTGTGTCGTACCTGGCATGGGACCTTCCTTGAGCAAACATTTTGAGAGCCTGTGCTTTAATCTATAAGAGAGGAAAGTGCTGTAGTGTTTGTGGCATTAAAGGGACTGGACATTTTTTAGAGTTCTCTGCTCTTCAAAAAAATGCCAGGACAAAGGTATTTACATTCCCCCTTGCCCTGGAAATGGCAGTCCCTGTTCTCACCAGCCCATGCAGCATGTGCAGAGCACCTGCAGCTGCCCAAGTCTTTATGCTCCTGTACTTTAAAGGAGGTTTGTCAACTGGAGTTTTCTCCCCTGTACCAAAGTCAAATGCAAAACGGTAAAATGAACATGTGGGAAGCTCTTAACCTTTCCTGTCTAGCCATGACACACTTGCTCGCATTATTTATGGGACAGTTCCAGCTATTTTGGATTAATCAATCACTCTATTACAATGTCAAAACTATGTCAGGAGGAACTGTGTTGCTTCTTGGCTTCAAGGTAAAGAGTCCTTTCTGTCCTGTGTTGTTGTTCTGCTTTCAGCCACACACAAGACACGCCTGCTCATTTTGCCTCCCCTGACTCTTCACTCCTCAGTGGATGCCAGTTTGGTACAAGTTCAGTGCTCTTTCATCATGAATAAAGTAAAACCTTTACTAGGTTAAATTATGGGGAGTAGAACAAGTAAAGTTTATTCTGCTCTGCCTCGTGCTGCTGAAACCACAGATGGATCCAGGGATTTTCAAGGCAGAAGCCAGACTGACCTGATCTTGTGCTGGCATTGAGGCGCCGAACTGCAGCCCTCCAGGTGTCCCTTCCCGCCAAGGTTCCTGTCCTCTCCTCCTGTATCCAGCAGAGTTGTTGCATATCAGAGTGGTTTGTTCTTGCTGTTTCCGTAACTCTTTGTAGTCTCACTGCACCAAATCCACTCAGCCCTCCTCAGTCTCCAAATTACTGCTCCTAAATTGTGCTTTTGAACATGTCACTGGGGAGCACATTTAGCCACTTCATCTTTTCTATCATCAGACTTCTTCAGACTTGCTCTTTATCCTCAAAAGGGAATTGCACTTCTTTGGCACAGCTCCTCCATGACAGATCCTTCTGCTCTCACCTCTTACCTTCTGTCTTCATTGCTTGAGTCTTGGATTTCCCCTTTTTCCTTCCTTGTGACTTACTGGGATGTCAGAATTTGTTCTTTTATGCTGCTGTGAGTCTGAACACAGCATTCCTCTGAGCCCTTGAATCACTTCCTATTTACAAGATGTTGAATTTGAAAGCCCTTTAAGGATATAAACTGTAGAGCTTAGTGTACAGCACTTGCAAAATGCATTGCAACCAGGTTCTGTGTCCAAATCTGAGGTTGTTGCAGGGTTTGGTTTCAGGTGGGTTCAATTCTCTTGTTTACTCAATTTTTGTTTTGATTTGTGTAGATAGGCTTGAGTCTGGGCAGGCAGTGGTATTAGAGCTAAGCTGTAGGCTCACACAAAAATCAGATGTTACTGTGAAATATAAGTAAGTCTCTCAGTTATGGTAGCAAGAAATGCTGCAGCCATTACTGCTCTAAACCCAGGATTGCACTGTCTGCCTTTAAATTCCTTTATTAGCATTTGAAATAGTGAAAAAAGGGGCTCTGCTGTTGCTTAGAACATGCAGTTCGCAGCAAAGCCTCCTTGCCCCTGTGTCCTGTACAGCTGTTGGTGTGGGTCTTCAGGGTGACACCCAGGCACGAAACCATGGTTTATGTGGATATAAAATCCCAACCTGTGTTTATAAATGACTTAGTCCAGAGCATCAGTCTTTCCCTGCCACTGCTAATGGGAATATTTGTCTGTTGTCCTCTGTCCCAGAACAGTTTTATGGTGCTTTTGTGTTGTTTTGAGCACAGAGTTTGTTGCTGCCCTAACTTCTGTTTATTCATCCAGTTTCACCACAGGGAACTCAGCAGCACTGAGCCTTTTTGAAATCCTCACCATAAATGACTAAAAGTTCCCTGCATGCCTCGTCCTCTTATTTCTTTTTACTTATAAGTGTCATAATCATGATTTGTAAAAGTCATTTTGGTGAACACTTAACCACAGTGAAACTGTCTGTCTGTTTTATTGGGATTGTTACTTCCCTGAGACAGAAATGGTGTTCTCTGCCTGTATGACACCAAGTAGAAGGTCTGTGCTTAGCCACTGATAATAATTCAGTTCATATTGCAATGATTTTTCTTCTTTCTTTCTTTCCGCAGCCCCAGGCTGTCCAAACTTCCCGGCTGGGTTTTGAAAGATGGAAGCACGTTTCTGGACAAGGTACTGTGATGATGGTTGGAATTTTCTTGCCATGCAGAAAGCTACCTGCCAGGTTGGGAGCTTGTGCTGCAGGAGCAGTGTTCCACGCTGACTCATCCCAAAGGTTTCTCTGTGTACCTTTACCAGCGAGGATGTCCTTGCAGAGCAGAACATTTTGAAACAAAATGCTAATAGCAACTCTCAGGCTTCAGAGGTAGCCTAGATTACAAAAAAGTCCTCTTAAAATGCACAAATCATCAGTGTGAATATTTTTGTATTTCATGGAGCTCCATAAATAATAGTGCTTTGCCTTCTTAGAGTGCCTTTATTCCACAGCCTCACTTTTCTGACGCTGAGGCTTCAGAGCATGCCTGTAAATGAGGTTGGTATCGTACCCTTTTTCAGGCAGAGCTATGAGAAAGGCAATGCTTTGCCTATGGGAGGTCTCTCAGAGAGGAAAAGCATGGCTTTGGCCTCAACATGTGTTCTGCTGCTAGACATAGCAGGGAGGATATTATCTCCAGCCTCCTAATTCTAAGACACAGAACTTCCTCAGTGACATGAGAGACACAGAATTGCTCTTTTTTCCCCCTCTTTTCATTACATCAGTTTTGGAGGCAGAATTTATCTGAGGCTTCAACCAAAACTTGGCACTGCAGCGTCCGGCTTGATCTGCCATAGGGGAACAATGAACACAAAAATATGTCAGATGTTAGTAAAATAGGCAGATACATTTCAAATGTGGGCAGCACTAGGTACCAGTGGAGAAAATGCTTAATAGACTGTTCTCTGACTATGTGAACATTAAAGGAAACAATGATAATAGTTGCTTTTGTAGGGGACTTTTGGGTGGACAAAATGGATTGATCTGATTTTTACAGACAAGGGAGCTGAAGATCATAGATTAAAGACCCGATTTTTCTTCTCATTGGAGACGAAAGAAACTGTGCAGGCAGCATTTCTGTTGGTAAAATAGTAACAGCTCTATTCAGAGCACTTGCTAACTGGCAATCGCAGGGCTGCAGAGGCTCAGGGGCAGCAATGAAGTTGCTCAGATTGAATTCCCTGGAATTTGTGTCTCCTGAACCCCAGCTTTGGTGTCGGAGCTTTGGGCTCCAAAGAATGAACAGACTGTCACCGTAGTTTTACTTGGAATGTATTGCAATTTCTGGGGTGCTGTTGCTGCAGTGTGTGCTCAGGAGAAACCTCCAAACTCACACAGTGGCAATGGAAATCGTGTTAAAAATTCAAAGGCAGCATCTCTTAACTTCACCTTGACCACTGTAAGTGCTTGGAATGGTAAATTCTTTGACCCATGCTGGAAAAAGGCAAGGGAAGGAGTCAAAGGGGGGTGTTTTATCATGTGGGGTGGACATTCCTGTTACAGCGCTCAGTTGTAAAACTTCAGTCCTGGAGAGGCATTGAAATGTGCTGCGATCTACTTTTAATCATTTTGAACTCCCTTGAGATGAGGTTAGGAGACTTCTGCCACTAGATGTAATTGCTCATTCGTTATTAGTTGGCAGGTGCACTGTAATTATTAAGAATTGGATTCAGTCTTTAATTCTGTCAGTCTGAAGCTGGCTGAGACCACTCGCTTTGGGACAGGAGAGAAGGCAGGGTGGGTGGTAGGGAGCCTGTGAGTTGTACTAGGAGTAGAGTTGGGAATATTTTTGTTCCACATATAACCCTGAAGAACGTGACTTTTCATGTGACAGAAGTTCTCGATGTCAGCCTTGAAAAAGAGGAAGAAAATAGGGGATAGAGATTAACAAAAAGTGCCATGTGGAGATTACATCCTCAAAAGCTGTTTCATCAAATGCTCTGAGATGGGCTAAAAGTTGTATTTTGGTCCTAATAAGACAGAAAAGGTTGGATGTTATTTGGAACCAAAACTAAATTCCAAACTTGCCTTCCTGGTGATTACCAGGGCTCTTTCCTTACCTACCAGAGTGCTTTCTGTGTCCTTCCCAAGGAGGATCTGATCCCTTCAAGTACCAAGCACCTGGCATGAAAGCGGTTTCAGCAGATCTGCCTGCACCAAATTGTGTTTAGAAGGGGGATAAATGTCATGTAGTAACGGGCTGGGAATTACCTGTGATAAAGAAAATGCCTGGAAAATCCAAAATGTGCTGCCTTGGAGTAACACCGTATTGTATTGTTGTGTCTCCTCTGTTGGTGTGGTGTTTTACAGGAGCTAAAGGAGTGCTCGGGCCATGTGTTTGTAGACTCTGTGCCTGAGTTCTGCTTACCAGAGGTGAGTTTGTTCAAAGCCTTACTGAAAAATCTGACTCCATTCAATCATATGGAAGAAACTTTCTATATTATTATTATTATTATTATTATTATTATTATTATTATTATCAGCTTCCTGCTAATTTATTAATACTCAGTAAGTAATACTGCTAAAACTGTGTGGTTAAGGTGCCTCCAGGATCTATGACACTGGAAAAAGGATAGAAACAACCCTTCTCAACAGTGGCTTTGGGAGACATGGAAGGTCTTCTTGAGCAAATCAACGTCTCACACAAGAATAAGACTTAACTTTCCTTTTTTATGGGCTTTCCAAAGACAACCTGACTGAGCTGGGCTGACTCTGACAGGATCCATGTGCTGATCTAGGTAAGGGCAGGGAATGAAGGCAAGGAAAGCTGCTAACCACAGATGCAGGACATGCCCAGTGGAGCTCCCTGGGGAGCCAACTGTGGTTAGGCCAGGTTGGATTCTGCTGGGCTGCGCTTCTGCCAGCAGCACTTTCAGGTTAAAAACTTTTACTGCCTCTTTGAGAGAAGAACTGTCCCTTCATATCCACGGGCATGGCTGCAAGTGGCAGCTCAAGCTGGTTTTTACTGGAATTTCTGGATTTAAAAAAAGCGAGCAAGACTGTTGAAGATGTTTGGATTACCTGGGGTTGCCTGACTGATAGGGGGAGTGCTTTAGGAGAACTGAAGATGTAAAAAGCTGAGCAGAGAGAGGTGGGCATGAATGATGGAGAGTAGCATGGGAATAATATCCCCTTTCCTCAGTGCGTTCAGAGTGTGATAACATCAGTTCTTTCGTTTCATGGTAGGATGTTTTCTCTGGCTTTCAAAGACAGACACAGTTTCTTTTGGGCAGCATTTTTTTTTTCCCTTTCTGCCTGACCTTGTATACAGGAAGCACAAAACACTCCTGGAAGGTTCTTTTCAGCTTGCTGAGATTCTGGCAACATTGTTCCTGTGTGTGGATACCATGGAACTCACCTCTGACATCACTCTTGTCATCTTGATTCTTCCAAACAAGTTGTCAGCTCTAGTACTGGTTTTGGCAAGTGATTCCCACAGATTATAACCATTCCAACTGGAATGGTCATAATCCAATCACAGCAAAAAAGACTAACCAAAAATCCTAGTTATTCTGGGTTCTTGTGAGCCTTTTGGTTACTGTCCTGTGAAACTGAGGGATGTGGGAAGTATATTTGTGTGTAGAAAGTGCCGTTAGGGCCCAGATCTTGAGAAGGACAGGGTTTATATGCTGGATTCCCTTTGGAATGATAATCTGCTGGGGTTTAAGGTGCTTCAGCCAGGGTTTCTGGTTACTTCGGGCTGGAAGATACCCACATGTGTAGCTCTAAATAGGACAGACAGGGAGGCACTGCTTCGTTTTACCCCTGTTGTCACTGCGTGAAGCTGCTTCCCAGCAGCCCATCCTACCACCAGAAGTTGGCAACCAACTGCACGTCACCATTGCACGGACTTTAAAAACGGCCTCAGATGTTTCCAAAAGTTCCCAACAGATGCCACATCTCCTCTGTGAGCACTAGAAGAGATCTGCTGTGATACCCTGCTCACACCTTGAGCTCACCTGTCTGCAGGAGATTCAGGAGTCAGGGCCAGCTGAAAACAGAGTGGAAATGTTGCTGCTGTTTGGCAGCGTGGGATTAAAGGGAGCTTGTGTGAAAGAGGCTTTTACTTTGTCTCCTTCCATGGCACTTCTTTTGAAGAAACTTGTCTGCAGAAGCAGTTAGCCGGAGAATCTCAGTATCGCTTCCAGGAACACCGTTGCCAAAGCAAGCCAAGATTTGGATCTAATCCAGCAGCCACAAGGTGATAAGAGGCTGTCTCGGCAGCAGAGTACACTCACACATGTCAGAGTGCAGGGTGCAGCCCTCTTTTTGCTTGGCAACCTTCTGCTCTCTCATTTCACGTTCAAGAAACATTTTGAAGCCTCTTCAGCTCAAAGGCACTTTAGTGAGATTGCCACAAGCCCCAGGGAAGATTTTACTTCGGTTTTGACACCCTTTTCATCCTGTTAGTAAATGCTTCTAGGGTGCTGAGATGTGGCATGCTTAAGGTTGGAAAGTGGTGGTGAGTATTCTCCTGATGGCTCTCCTGGGCTGGGATTCAGTTCAGGGTTGGAGCTCCTCTGCTCTGGAGCCAGGCTGAGAGAGCTGGGGGTGTTCACCTGGAGAAGAGAAGGATCCAGGAAGACCTGAAAGACCCTTCCAGTGCCTAAAGGGGATCCAGGAGAGCTGGAGAGGGACTTGGGACAAGGGATGTGGAGGAACAGGACACAGGGAATGGCTTCCCACTGCCAGAGAGCAGGGATAGATGGAATATTGGGAAGGAATTCTTCCTTGTGAGGGTGGGGAGGCCCTGGCACAGGTTGCCCAGAGAAGCTGTGGCTGCCCCTGGATCCCTGGAAGTGTCCAAGGCCGGGCTGGATGGGGCTTGAAGCAGCCTGGGATAGTGGAAGGTGTCCCTGCCCATGGCAGGTGGGGTAGAACAAGTTGGTCTTTAAGGACCTTCCCACTCAAACCATTCCAGAATTTGGTCCGGTACGGTCTGGACGCAGCTGGAAACCAAGGCATGGACAAACCAAGCCCTGGCAAGAGCAGTCATCAGTGGATCCTTTGATACCTTGCAGGGAGTGTGTTCCTGCCTGGAGTCTCAGGAAGATAAAAGGTGCCCTGTCATGGTTCTGAGGATGGTGTTTCACCTGCTGTTCTCAGCTCGGAGATCATGGCTCCGACATCAGCTGTGATCATGGATTGAAACCATGAGCCCTTAGCGAGGAGTTAAGCTGCTTGTCCCCAGAGCACTGTGTCAGCCCTCTGCAAAGCAGAGTGACCTACTTTCTTGCCTTTTTTATTCAAATTGCTGGACCAAGCCTTGTAATCAGATAATATGTGCTTGATGAGTGTTGAATTCCATTAGCTGCTCTATAATAACTGAGTTAGAGGTCAGTAATCTTGTAAATTTCTGACTTGACACCGTTTGTGTTACGGCATTACCAGTAAATATTTCTAATTAAAATTCTTTTAACAATGTGTGAAGTCTTCTTTCACTCTCAGAACTCTTGTCTAAACTGTCACATCAAAACAAATGGGGCCCACCCATCCGTTTTGTTGTGTCCTGTGAATGGGCTTCATCTCCTGCCGCAGAAAATGTGAATGATAAAGATGCCAAGCATTTACTTTGGGAAAAGATGAGGATTATTTTAGGCATATGAATAAATACAATCTTCATTCATCTCTCTCTTGGGGTACAGTATGATGTGCTGCATAAAAAAATTATGAGACACCCTAAATCACTGCTGCAGAAGTTTTGGTGTCTCTTCCTCCCTAAGGAGTTGCACACATCAATTCTTGGATAAAAGTAAAATAATCATGGATCTCATAACAGCAGCCATTTCATCACCTGAAAGACAGACAAGCCCAGGACATGGTTTCCTTTCCAGGCTGGAGAAGGGAATCATTTTAGGGGGCTTTTAAAATAAATCTTGTTAATTTAAAGGCAACATTAATCTTTGCCACAGCTGAGACATGCTTTTATAAACCAGTTCCATTCCTGCAATATAAAGTTAAAAAAAAAAAAGAATGAGAAGTTTTTCTGCCATTGCTTAAACTGCGTGAAAGGGTTACAAGTTGCTTATCTCTTCCCTCTGTTTTCAGACTGAACTGCTTGACCTCTCCACGGTGGATGTAATCTTGATCTCCAACTATCACTGCATGATGGCACTGCCCTACATCACAGAGTACACAGGATTCACTGGAACAGTTTATGCCACCGAGCCCACTGTTCAAATTGGCAGGTAAAAAGCCCCTTCATATTCTCTGCTCCTCTTTCATCACTGCTGAGGAGAAGGTGTAAAGGACAATGTGGGGAGAGGAGTGGTGTCTAATGTTCCGAAGAGGCTTTTAGGCAGGAGCTGAACGCCAGCCAAGTCCTTAGTGCTGCAAATGTGTTAACTCCATGTTTCCCAACCTCTGGAACCATCAGCGTTTCCAGCAGGTGCTTTGTGTTGAGTCCAGGCCGTAGATGTGGGACAGTGGAACTTGAGTGGGTTGAGACACCTCAAGCAGTAATTGCCGTATAGGCAACTTCAGACCTTCAAAAACCATGGATCAAAGAGCTCTCCTGCTCTTCCCTGCTCCCCCTAAACAAAAGGAGCCTTTCCAATCAGAAAAAAAAATCAAACCCTGGACTTGTTGCCTAGAAAAGCTGTGGCTGCCCCATCCCTGGAAGTGTTCAATGCCAGGTTGGACAGGACCTAAAGCAACCAGGTCTAGTGGAAGGTGTCCGTACCCATGTCAGGGGTTGAAACTAAATGATCTTTCAGGTCCCTTCCAACCCAAACCATTCCAGGATTCTATGATTCCCTATAATCACACTTCCCTTCACTCCACGGAAAGGAGTCCAAGCTGACTTCATCTCAAATGACAGCTGAGCTATGTGAGCTCTGAACTCCAGAGAGAAGCGCTAAGAAAAATAGGAGACTGAGGTAGAAAATCTATGACCTGACAGTGCAGTCAAAACCAGAATAGTCATCAAACTTGCTGGTCTATTTTTACAAAATTGTCTTGTTGACTGGACGGGTCAGCACCAAATGCTGCAGGTTTGTCCCTTGATGAGGCCTGACTGGAGTTGTGCTCTGTTCCTCTCTCCTGCAGAGCAGCCACATTCAGTAATTAGGAGCCAGATGAGGCCTTGCTATCTGGACTACTCTGTAAGCATTTTAGGGCAGGAATCTTTGTCCACTGAAGGTCCTGTGCAAACTTCCCATGCCAGAGTAATTTCCCCATTGTGTGAAAGCAAACAGAAACTGAAGGCCCTTGTAGGTGAAAGGAATTGTGTAAATATGAACGAGTAGTGGACCTCTGGGCTTTGCTGGTCCGGAGCTGGAGATAATAAGCACAGTCTTGTGGGAGAGCGCACTGGTGTGGTTCTCCCCATCCCAAGTCATTCCAGATGCTGTCCTTCTGCTCCTACCTTCAAGGGAAAGCCTGCACACAATCACAAATGCTGGTTAGTTCTGGGCAGGGAAATCTGCAGTGACAATTTCTCACGCTTGACACCTTTTCCTGTCTCAAATACGTGTTGGTAGACGAGGAGAGTTCACTCTGACAACGTGCTTGGCTTTCCTAAGTGATAAGCAGGCATCAGCTGAGGCGTTTTTGTTGTGTGTTTTGTCTCATTCCATATCACAAGCAGTCAGTAATGAAGAAATTATCTTGCACTTTCCAAATAGCCCATAACCCAGTGGGCCAGCTCCTCCTCTGTTGCAAGCAGATGGAATTGGAAACACTCCGTGGAGAAACAGGGGTAGTGCTGGAAACGGCCTCTGTGGGAAGAACCCCTCCTTCAAACTGCCTGAGAGTGTTACAATTTCTGTGGTATTTTGGAAAGATTTGGGCCAAATTCTCTCCTGTGTGAGAGGAGGCAGTGCTAATTTAGGTTTATGTTTTCAGGCTCCTCATGGAGGAACTGGTGAATTCCATTGAACGCGTGCCAAAGGCTCAGTCTGCCTCCACGTGGAAGAACAAGGAGGTACAAAGGTAAGGAACAAGTCCCAGGAAAGGTGACTGTCCTAAAGCACCAAAGTTTGGGATTCACTGTAAGGATGGCTCAGCTCCCACCATTTGAGATTTGCTGCTGTGACTCCTTGGGTCGATTGTTTCTTTAATCATTTGCACGCTATTGGTTTTCCAACCTCACAAATCCGTTTCATGGAGAAACACTTGGGAACAGCAAAGCCTCCCCTCATCTCCCCTCACACAGTTCAGCTACCTAATGATAGATAAAACCATCAGATTTTGGTAGTAACATCATAAAAAGTTGTTGAAATTATTAGGCTATTTAATGATATTGCATTGGAATAATTTAAATTGAAATGGTATTTCCATTCATGTTTGCTGACATACTAAGAAAGTCAAGACACAGCTGTTGGAGGTCACCGGTGTTACCATTCTTCCCATCTTCTTTTACTCCTGAACAGCATAGGTGGGGTCTCTGGCTTTCCAAAGCTTATAAACAAACTAAAATCTGAATAAAAAAGGTTATTTGGAAGCACCATGTCCATTATTCGAGCTATACATCAAAACAAGATGCTCAGAATTTTGAAAGCCTATGGAATCTAAAAATTATCCATACAGTTTATTAATGGCAGCTGATGCTTTCCTTGGGAATAAAAACAATTTTAGGTGCACAACATGTTCCTTAGAGGAGGCAGTTTTGTTTTTAGCACATTTTAAAGATAGAGTTGGTTGATTAAATAGTTATTTTTAAAAGCTGCTTTGTGCATTTTTAATTGATCTCCCATTTTATACTCCTAATTCTTAAGATGGCTTGATTTAGACGTTTCCTAAAAGTGAATTATTTCTTACATTAGAAGAGCAGCCTTGATATTTTCCAATATCACAAAGCAAAGAAATTAAAAATCAAAATTTCCATGGTTTTAGCTGTATGTTGAGTTTCCCTGCTGAATTTAGGAGCAGTCTTTACACTGTAACTCTCACTCTTCTGAAGAAGGCAGGTAGAACTCGGATGTAAAGCAAAACTAAATACAATAAAGTTTAGCAGGATTTTCAGAATAGTGGGGGTTTTAAATGTTGGGGTTCACTGGCCTGCCCAGAGCCACTGCTGAAGCTCCCAGGGTGTGAAGAGAGAGGACTGGAGCCATTATTCCTGTCACACCAGGCATGTTTTGTATGCATGGTTTAAAGGAGGATCATATATCTTGCAGCTCATATAATGTCACTTTCCTGGTGGTCGTATTTTAGGAAAAGTGCTGCCTGGCACTTTGTGTGCTGCTGATTATTCCAGAGGAGAACACAGAGAGGGAATCTTTGTTCTCATTCAGCTGCTGTAGAAGGCTGGAGCCTTTTTTTCCTCGAAGTGGTATTTAAAATACATGTTCCTCTCTCCTGTTGCTGGGGATGTCCTCCAGAATTCATAGTTCCATCATGTAGCTGTTGTAAAGGGGTAGCAGGGAGGTAGGAGGTACTAAACAGCTGTTTAATAAAACAAATTTGTATATTATAAACTCTGCTGGTATGAACCAATGTTGTCTTTGAGCTGGAACAAGGGGACAAACGTGAACTCCCTCCCCACCTCTGCCCCACCTGTGCTCTGAGTTTCCCCATTCACCTCCCTGTACATCTGTAAAACAGAGCTCCCATCCAGCACAGAGGGCACACGGGGACTTTAATTAATGTTTGCAAAGTGTTTTGAGATGCCTGGTGACAACTGTCACGCAGGAGTGAATGGAACTGATTATTAGAGCATGTGAGCAAACATCCACTGATCCACAAATTAGCACCTGGCTAATGGCACATGCAGGATTGGACTGACATCCGTTAGTTAAGAAAATGTGATCTTGATGAATTGGGGGTTTTTTCCTACTTGGCTGTTGCTAGAACAGAATACTTATTACTTCTGAGTCTAACTTTAATTTTTCAGGCTGATCAATCCCCATTACTGCTTTACAGTTCAGCTAGTTCTACTCCAAACAGTTAGTATAAAACACAAAGTATTATCATCTTCATTAGATAAAGCACTGGAGCATTTTAAATGCAAATACTGTATAAAATATAATAAGTTCATTATAGTGGTTTACATTTTTCCATTATCAGATCCAGTCTGAACTAATTGCTTAGCCAGTTTTATTGCCACTGGGTTTCATTTCAAATGAGCAGTCTCGAGGAAGTTCTGTAGATGTCAGCCAGGATATCTTTCACACTGGTTGGGATTCAGGGGGTAAAGAGGATGTTTGCCTTACGAAAGGCACTCTGTCGACTTCTTGTTTGATGGTTTCCTAATATGTTTTAGAAGTGTTTGACACAGGCTGTTTCCTGAGGCTGAGCAGGGCATGAGAGAGGCTGGGGTCTGATGTAGTTTGGTGCTGCCATCCTCCTCTGCCTTCAAACAGTTCTGGGATTTTATGTCGTATATGAAATGTCACCCTTTGCATTGACCAGGAGGAACTGTCTCTGTGCAGCTCCCAGGGAAGAATATAAATCCCTCTGTTTTTTAAGCATGAATTTTGCATCCTCAACCGTGTGGATTCGTGGTACCTCCCTGTCTGTGGCTATCCCAGCAGCTGCCCTCATACATCTGGTTGTTGTGAGGTGATCCGTAACAGGATGTTGCCATGGTGTTGGTAGATTTACTCCAGACCACAAAATATCTTCTGGTAACTCTGTAGAGATTCTAGCAGTGAGATGACAGACTGAATGCTGACAGGGGCACATCTGAGGGACCAGCACCTCGTTGTCTCTGTGCCACTCAGCCACAGGAAACCACTGGAGACTGGTGCCACTGGTCTCTGCCAGGGATCGGAGTATTTTCACACTGTAGCCAGTCAAGGCTAAGAGAAACTTCCTTCAATCACCAAGGACAATTCCCCACTTTCTCCATTACCTGGAGAAACCTTTTCCTCTTCCCAGAAGAGCAGCTCCTGAAAGCATCCAACACTAAATGCTTCTTATGGTAGGTTAAAGGCTTTTACAGGCAATTTGCTTCAGTGCAGTGGTGGACAACTCTCCACATTGTGTGGCCTTTTTGTTGCTTACGACTTCCCAACAAAGACCTTGAAGGCTTTGTTTGTTTCCTGAAGCACGGGGTGCTTTCAGCCAGCGTGTGCTGGAATTACAGTTATCGCTCTGGACCTGTGCTGTGGTCTTGGCAAGAGCTGCCCTTAATCCTTTCTTCAGTATCTTAAATTATGGAGGAGTTCACTGACCTAGTAGATATAACAATAAATTAAATTCCTTTAAACAAATTGATCAAAGAAACTTGACCAATTTCCATAAATCTTTGGAAATTGGTTTGAATTAGCCTTTGATTTAGCATTGGTTTAATATACAAAAAAAAAAATCCTATTCTTCTTACGCATTTGGCAGCTATGCTGCTTCCTGCCTCAGTTCATGTTGCTAAGGAAGATTTATTTCCCAGAAGTTAGCCATCCCTCTTCCAGCCTGTGACATTATAGTTCACTCTTCCCTTGACAACGCTGCCCAGCTGACTTGCAGTGTCTGTGAGGAGCAGAATGGATGGATCTTACTTTGGTGTAAAACATCTTAAATACTTCCGTGGAGGGGATTTCAAAGAGCTCTGCAATGTCAGCTCATGTATCCCTGCCAGGGCACTTGGGAGGGAAGTGGGATTGAAAGCAGGGAAGCTGATCTGCAGGGACACGTGCTCTTGGAAAAGACCAGTGGCAAAAATCAGGGCAGAGCCATCCCTGCTCATGTTCTGATACCTGCATTTTAATCACCAGATTGTTTCAGATTATTAGGATATTATTGGGATTATTATGATATGAAAAATAGACACTGATCCAAGATCCCAGTCCTCTCTACCAATGCTGGAGGTGCATTTCATGTTAATATCTCAGATCAGCCAGCATCTTTCATCAGTAGTGAAAATACCTCAAGAGTTGTGGTAACACCTTGATCGCAGCTACTTCTTTGATGCAAGGGCTGGACAGAACAGCAACAAAGAGAGCTGGAGGAGAACAGTCCTTGGGGTGAGGCAGAGTGGGAAGCATGTCTCTGCTCCTCAGCAGGCAGAAAGTCTTGCTCCTCACTTTGAAGCACCAGACATATTGAAAATAAAAATTTAAAAGGGTAAAATCTAAGAGCTGGAGAACGCAAATGGTTGCAGAAGCTGGTCCAGCACCAGCTGTTGTTCTGGATCCCCACAGAACATCCCGCTGGTGTTCGCAGGTTGCTGCCGGCCCCGCTGAAGGACGCGGTGGAGGTGTCCATGTGGAGGAAGTGCTACACCATGCCAGAGGTGAACGCTGCCCTCAGCAAGATCCAGCTGGTGGGCTACTCCCAGAAAATTGTGAGTACCTGGACAGCTGCCCTCAGGGCAACACCAACAACTGTTCCCCAGCTCTTTTTCCCCTCTAGATCCTGTGTAGGATTTAGTTACCCTAACCTAAGCAAGCAAGACAGCATTATACATGCTGTCCCTCAGTCTGCCTCCCAGGAAGGGCTCTTGTTTGGTGAAATCAGGGAATATCCATTTGTTCTACTCTTCCTTGGGGAGGCCAATTTTAAGGCGGCGTGCCCTCAAATTTGGAGCTGATGGCTGGCCCACTGAGAGCTGGGAGGATGCAGGGAGTGAATGTATCCTCTCTGTCTCTAAGCCACATCCCCTTCCCAGCTCCCCTGTCTCACTTCTGGGAATCTTTTGAGTGCTTTAGCCTCCACTTTGTTTCATACTGTAAATTAGGGATTGTAAACAAAACCTAATGGTTCAATGGGAACTTCAGATACTCCTTTCCCAGGGCTCCCAGCTAGCAGTTATTGTCTGTAATGCTGTTGACTAGAATCCAATGTAGTTTCCAGTATGGACTGAACCAACAATTCCATAGTCTGCAGATCCCATATGGATTGTAGGCAGCGAGTGGGCCATGATCCCTGCTCTTGTGTGAGCCATGATACCTGGTTTTGTTGCTCAGAGGCCATAAAAAATAAAAATACGGGTTAAAGTAAGTTGTGACTCCTCGTTATCCATGGATTGTTACTGTTCGTTTTTGACTGTCCTCACAGTGTGGATGCATCTCCCCTAATTTTAGATCTGTGCATCTGAGCCAATCATTCTTTTATAGTTACTGGGGGAAAAAAACCCATATTTTTTCTCTTCCTAAGCTAACTTTTCAAATAATCAGACTTTAGAGCCTTGGCTTACACACACTGAGGGGTGAAGGCCCCCTGCCTTGTTTTTCAAGACATCCAAATATGTATTGAAATACTGGAAAAAACATTAGTAGTGCATGAATCAGATGCTTGTTCTATTATTCAGTAACCAGAAGGCGGATCGCATTAGGGAGGTCTGTACATGAAGGCTGATTTTCCTTTCTCCAGACAAGTGTACCACATTCCTGGGTACAGATAAAGGAATACACTTCCTAATGACACCTGGAAAGGAGGCAACTGTCAGGTTGCTTACACTGAAACTAAAATGTGGCTTGAGTTTGCAGGGTGTTGTTACTAAACCACCAGCAGGTAGCATTTAAAAAGAAATAAAGTTAGAAAGCGAGTGAGTTTGGGGTTAAGTTTGTTTCCCACAGTAAAATTTGCAACTCAAGCAGAGTTTTATGTCAGTAGAGAAATACTTGTCCTTCCTTCTCTCCTGCTGGCCAATACCAATTTAATTTGGCTAAAGGAGAACAGAGTCTTCAAAAGTGTAAAGCTCCCACAAACTTCTTCAGTACATCAGAGGCAGGCAGAGGATCAAGACCCTGGTTGATTCCTTCATTTTGAGGCATTGTTCAGTGTGAACTCAGATGCCATAAAATCCACACGGAAGGGAGACTTTAGGGAAGCTCTGCCTCAGGAAAAGCTTTTCTCAGAGCGTATGTCCTGTTAGACATGGGTAGGTAAAACCAGCAGATGTAATTCTCAGCAGAACAGCTTCACAAAAGCTTTGAACAGCAGAACTGCTTTTAAAATTCATCTCACTGATGATAAAATGACCTGTCCTGACTTCTTTTGGGGCTCTCTCAAGTTGTGTCTCTCACTGTGTGTTTCAGGAGCTGTTTGGTGCTGTGCAGGTCACCCCTCTGAGCTCGGGCTATGCTCTTGGGAGTTCCAACTGGATTATCCAGTCACACTATGAAAAGGTTTCTTATGTTTCAGGATCTTCTCTGCTTACAACACACCCTCAGGTACAGCCCCTGACTTTTCTTACTCTCTTTAGGGGGAACTGTCTCTGCTCAAAAAAAGGGGTTATTCCAGCTGGGATCCGGTTTAGGATAGAGGCCATACTAAGGTAACTGTGTTATCAGCGCCTGGACTTAATGGTCATTGATTAGACATACCCTGACAAGTGACAGGTATCAATAGTTGGTAAGGAAAGATAACTAAAATTCTTTGTTACTGGTGATTTCATGTTAACTTAGAACTGTGAAATTGTCTTTCACTCTAAAGAGGAAATTTTAAACAGAGTTAAACAAAAGAGCATTAGTGACTTTTTTAAAAAATCCATATTTGACTGAAGAGTCTTCACAGACAGCTCACAGACTGCTTTATATCACTTCTGAAACATCCTTCCTTGGGAGAAATGATAGCTCACTGGCTGCCAACTTTTCCACCCTGCTCTGCTAAGGGCAAAGTCTTTATAGTGCTGTAGATGTAATTTCCAGTAAATTAATTCTCTCTAGATCCATAAATTCTTAGTGCAAAGAATGGCTTGAAGTTCGCAGTGCCGTGTGCTTCAGAAGTTGTCAAAATAGTTAAAAGCATTATTGCAGGCGGTATTTAAAAATAATTTAGAAGATGTGTCAGGTTTTTGATCAGTAAGTGGTTTCCCCCAAGGTGGGTGTCTGCTGGAGAGCTTTGCTTCTGAGCATCCCTCACTTAAAAGCTTGTTCGCAGCTGAGAAACTACAGTAGATAAATGATCCTTAATAGTAGGGCCATCCTTAGGTGTACAAAATGTATCAGAGCCTCTAAATCCCTGTTTTTCATCAGCCTCATTCCATCCTGGGCTGTGTTCTCTCATCCCCTCCTGGGGAAGGAGCAGCAAGATTTGACAGTGTGTGAATGGAATATTCCTGTGAGGAGAAACTTTACCCTGTACGGAGTAATTTGGTAACTGAGAATGTTTTCTCCTCGTTGACATGAAATGGTGATTCAGTTTATCAGGTCAGACTGGCCAGGCTTCATCATTTCCCAAAGGTGAACGTTCCTCTGGAAGCTTCTGGTAAAATCCCCGTTTTTAAGGAAATTAACTCCCAGTGGCAGGGAATGGGGTGTGAGTGAACTGTTCATGGGCTGTGGGCTGCACTCCCTGCAGAGGTGGGAGCAGTCAGACAAGGCAGTTCGAGCTGTAAAAGTGCAGGAAGAGGTACTGTGAACCTCCCTGAAACCTGAGGGACCTGCTCAATTTGCCAGCAAGAGATGGAACCTGGGTTATCTTCTCTGCTGATGGTGTTGCTTGTCCCACGTGCTTTCCAGAGCCTCATTTTTTACCATCCAGTCCCTTGCACTTTGATAATTTTATGCTAACACATCTTTAGAAGGAATAGCTTAACAGATAGTTAAAATCACATTCAGTTTGTACTTCTCTTGTTATTTACCACATCACAGATGTTACTCCATATCATCGTTGTCTTGCATTTGCTTCCAGATGCTTTTTGAAGACAATGGATAGTCTTTGTCCTGGGGTTGATCCCTGTGAGCACCAGCACAGGCTGCTGCAATCTGGTGTTTCTGTATATCGGTTCTGAGAGCTTCCAAGCAGCTCTTCATGATCTCTTTGATGTTTGACAGAGAATATGTAATGATAACAATATCTTGATTGGCACAGAGTCAGAATTGTGAGCAACAAATCATTTTTTCCTCAGGGAGTGAAAAGTTGTTTGTCCATCCTGTTTCTCCATAGGAACATGGTGAGAAGTTCATCATGAAATTCCCGTTTTTTTAGCAGTGTGTGAAAACAGTCACTGGTTTTTGTTGTAAAAAGGACATCCTTTGAACAAATCCAGAGTTTCTTTCCCAATGAACTGGGAGTTAGGCCTGGCACCACTAACTGTTCCCTGTTCTTCTGACAGATGGTTCCTATTGAAATTTTGCTTCCCCCTCTCCTGAGGCTGGAATTGACACCATTGCCACTGAAGTGGAGAACAGGAGTTGACAGCACAGGTTCAGACATGTCACTAAAAGCCTTTTAAGACATATTCTTTACATTAACCCACGAAAATCAATGCAGGCCCTCTCAGTGCAGTGGCACCTGAAATTATGTGGATCTAATATGCCATAATCATTATGTACATTATCACAGCCAGATTCCATATTATTTTTTATTGCATTATTGGCATTTCATTTTCATGGACACACTACAGAAAGTCAAAGATTGTGATAAATCTCACGTGTTAGGTCTGATCCTACAAGGGGGTGCACAGTTTAAACTTCTGTCAGAGTTGATATGAAATTCCCCTGCATGTTTAACAGAGCAGGGTCCATCTCAACTGCTTCAGAATGGCTCTGGAGGGCTATGAGCAGGGGAATTGACCTTACAGTGGTCTTGGAGGTTCAGCAGAGGAAATCTCTTCATCTGTCTCTTCTGGCAGAAATCTCTCCTGGTTGGTGAGACTGCAGCGAGTTGTTTATTGAGAGTAAATAACCATAAAATACCACACAGCTGCCAGCAGTTGCCCACTTTTGCTTGATCAGTAGCTGTGGGAAGGGCATCCCAACCCAGAGTGAGGCTCAAAGTTACCTTTTCACCATCTGTAGAGAGAGACCTGGATTTTACCCTGTTAAGATTGGATCAGGCTAAATTTTCAGGATCAAGAATATGTATTTAGTATCACACTAAAGTATAATTTCTGAATATCTACTTTCTGTTTGCTGATGCAGAGAGATGGGTTTGCATTTTCATTCTGGTTTAATAAAATACCAGTATAAAACAAGTTAGGTTTCCACAGATGGAGGAATGTGAAGTGTAAAGTGTTTGGTGACTGTATCTATCATGTCCTGCCTGGGGAAACTCTCCTATTCCTGATTTTATTTCCCTGTGCTCTGTTCCAGCCCATGGACCAGGCTTCTCTTAAAAACAGCGACGTTCTCATCCTGACCGGGCTGACCCAAATCCCCACTGCCAACCCCGATGGAATGGTGGGAGAGTTCTGCAGCAACCTGGGTAGGTCACTGAGAGAAATCTCCTGCCTGTTTTATCATCTTATTCATGGCTTTGGGTGGGAAATAATTCTGAGATTCCTGGAACTGAATAAGTTGTCCAGCTATAGCTCCTGGCATAAAACTACCTGTTTAGATTTTACGATGTGCTCCTGATGTCATTAATACAGTAAGTGCTTGGAGAGACACAAGTTGTACCTAAAATGTTTTGGAATGGAACAGGTATAATGAGATTTAATCATCTGCTGCTCCTGGTTTGCTAAGTATGTCACTTGGCTGCCAACAGGCTACGTGTTGCCTGGGCTTTGGATATTGTTCCCAGCTGAAATATTACTATTTCCTTCCTGTGTATCAGCCAGAGTGAAATCTTTACATGCTTTTTTATGACTTTCAGTTTTGAAAACAAGCACATCTGCTTCCCTTCTTACACCTGACTTTTAAATATATCAAAAGCAAGCAGCACAATCTCTGTTTAAAAAAAAAAGTCAAGATATATTTATAGACCCCCAGAAATATAAAACCTAATCAGACGCTTTCACAGCTGGAAAAGCTGATAATTGCAAAGCTGTGATATCAGTGTGAATGGCAGCATTTTCCAGCCTGTTTGGAATGTCACATCCAGTGCTGTTCTCTCCTTTTCTCCCCTTCCCCCTGTTCAGTTCCTCTGTGCTCTCATCCTTCTTTCATCAAACCACTTTCCCATGTCTGTCCTGCTCTGTGTTGCCTGTTCTTTTATCAGAGATCTTCTCTTTATTTTAAATTCACTACTTTTTACAAATGAAAATAAAAAGCTTGTGATGGGAGGATCCTGACAAAGGTTACCAAAAGACATGACAAGACTAAATCAGACTGAATTCCTGATCTGGTGGAATGGGTCTCTGCTCATGGCACAGGGTTGGAACTGGATGATCCCTAAGGTCCCTTCCAACCCACATTTTGGCATTTTATAAGAATGATAATCATGGCTTTTATTAAAGATCCTCTCTGCCAGCATCCTGGCTCCAAAAGGGACTGGGTACAGATACCTGGAGAAGAGTAGGAGAGCAGGGTGAGATTATAGGGTACTTTCCTCTCATAATCTTTAAGTATTTTTATTTCAGGAATTTCCTGAATTAGACATGATTGCACAGTTAATGACGTCCAGTGGTTTTGTTCAACCTCCCCTTGAAGCTGTGTTAACACCTATGACTTCCCTTCCTAAACGTGTGTTTTTACGTGTGTGTGTGTGTGTGTATTTCATCTGTGTTTTCATTGTTTTTAAACGCTGTGAATTTTATTACCCTGTGAGCTGCCACAGATCAGCTCTGGTGACCTTGTTTTGGTCAATCCAGATGTGCTGCCCTTCTCTGTCCCTCCTGGACCTCCACTGGGGTCACTGTCCCCCTGTCAGATGGTGGCACAATCCCTTCCCATCACGCTGAGTAAACTGAGACTGTTAATTAAAATGCTTTTAAAAATTAAAGTCTTAGAGCTGTAGTTGGGCCAAAGCAGAATCCAGAAGTTGACTGTGTATAAATAAACGTGTTACTTGTATCAGTGCAGGTGGCTGTTTGTCGGCACAGCTTATTCTGGGTTACAGAAACATTCTGAACTATTTTCAGGGTTTTGCAAGTCCTCCAGCCAGTTTCTGTCTTGAATGATACAAACTCAAAGTAATGAGAAAATCATTTAAGACTAAAGGAAGATACATGCTTAAAATAATGCCATTGTAAGGATGTGGAATTTGAGTGGTACTTGCCAAAAACCAGCAATCTGAGGAAATTAAATAATTCTATATTAATGCAGTTCTAGGGCTGTCTTTTACATGACACCAGCCATGTTTATGTACTCAACATCAGGAAGAGAAAATAGAGAATCAGTTTTCTTTCAAATAGGTAAAAAAGTCCAAAAGCAATGTGTTACTGGGAGAATCAATTGAGTAGGCAAGCTGAGCACAGCAGGTTTCATCTGTTTTTTCCCATTTCCAAAATGTTCAGGGGAGTGCACAAGCAGCTCAGAATACTCAAGGTAAAAGCTGTAAAGCAGACCAAAATTTACCAAAAATGTGTATGAGGAGCTAGCTGCATGTTTGTGAAGGAGCGATGTGAAGCACAGAAATGGAAGTGTGAAAATTTCACCTCAATCTCTGTTTTCATCCCAGCATGTGGAGCTGCAGCCCTGATTCCCAGGATTCCCAATTCACACACGATTTCCTCCCCACCCTGTGTGTGCAGCACTGAATCCGCACTCTAGCTTCCTCTCAGTTTACCCCAAACCCCTTTTTTCCCTCCTCAGCACTGCAGCACCAGCACTCTGCAGCTCAAGGAGAGCAGTTTTATTTCCAAATTGCCTTGGGCACCAGCAGCAAAGCTGCCAGTCTGTCTGTGGGGACAGTTGGTGATATTTTGTGTGAGTGTGAGGCTGTATGTGTTTACAGAGAGCAGAAAAGAGCACAGTTTGCTTTTTAGGTGCCAACTTGACCTTGTGGCGGCAGCTGTTGGGAAAGCAAGGATCTCTTTGTGAGTTGTAAATTGAACAACTTGTTATGGAGCTACTGAAGGGGACTGAATTTGAAATGCCAAGATTATTATACAACTTTTATCAAGAGAGAGTATCCATCAGTCACCGAGATAAATTGGGCTTTAAACAGCTTTCAGATAGATGTGTCCTCTTACTGACAACTCCAAAGCACTGCAGAGAGCCAGACTGGACCTGCTGCTCGTGTGGAAAGCAATATGCTTGGAAAGGTTTTCACCCCTGTTTTGCAGAAGCTGGGAGGAAACTCATCCCTTTGTGGATCCCTGGCCTGGTGGGCACCTGGCTGGAATCATTCTCCACTCCCTACTTTGTGATTTTATATCCATTATTGCTCACCAGCTCTGTAGTTTTGCTGGGGACAGAAGCTCAAGGTGACACCTCCTCCAAGACTTTACCCTCCGATATTTCCTCTATGGCCCCAGGAATCCTGAACTTGTGCTTATTTTCAGCTGAAAAGGCTTGAGGTTTCCAGAGAACCAGTGGCTGTGGGGAAGGGGGAGCTGGGAATTCAGGCTGTATTGGCCAAGTTTTGGTAGTGGGGCTACAGGGGTGGTTTCTGTGAGGGGTTTCCAGAAGTTTCCCCCATCCCAGCTGGCTCCAGGATGGACCCACTGCTGGCCAAGGCCAAGCCCATCAGAGGTGGCAGCACCCCTGGGATAACAGAGTGAAGAAGGATAAAGAAGTTACTGTGCAGGAGCGATGGCAGCCAGGGAAGAGGAGAGTGAGGATATGTGAGGAACAGCCCTCAGACCCCCAGGGCAGTGAGGAAGAAGTGGCAGGAGCTGCTCCAGGTGCTGGAGCAGAGATTCCCAGCCCAGGGTGCAGCCCAGGGAGAAGCAGCTGTGCCCCTGCAGCCCGTGGGGGTCCAGGGGAAGCAGAGATCCACCAGCAGCCCCTGGAGACCCCACACTAGAGCAGGGGGATGCCTGAAGGAGGCTGTGATCCCATGGGAAACCCACACTGGAGCAGGATCCTGGCAGGACCTGTGCCCTGTGGAGAGAGAAATAATAAATTCAACTAATTTCCACAAGCCAAGTCCATTTTGTCCATGATGGTAATTAGTCATTGATCCCTCCCCAGTTTTAACTATCCCCGCAAGCTTTTTGTTACATTTTCTCCCTGCCCAGCTGAGTGATAGAGCAGCTTTGGTGGGCACCCAGCCTCCAGTCAAGGGCAAAGCACCACCAAGGAATGGAACTCACATTTTTTGTGTCTGGACACTTTCTTTAACCTCTATTCTGCATCCCATCCCTGGCCTGTGCACCCTTCCTGCTGCAGTGGCTGTAGGTGCTTTCCTTTCCTCTGCAGAATTTTTGGGTGTGTAATGACTCGATGCAAATTGAGGTCCTGGAGCCAAAGCCTCAACTTCCACCTCCAGGTGGCTTTGAAAATGTTGTTCTTAACCTCCTCAATGCTCTCTTCACGTCCTGTTTACAGCTGGGACAGTTTAGATTTGCCCATGTGAGGGGGATAATGTCACACATTGCTGGGATGTCTGGGAGCATCTCGAGTTCTAGACAAATGTGAGCTATTGCTATTCATACCCACAAATATTTTGATGGTATGGTCTGTATATGGCCTGGAGAAATAAATCCACTGCCCTGCAGTTGTGTCACAAGTGATCAAAGGCCCCGTGTTTATCACCAGTTGTTGGTAGCACCGTGTCATAGGCACTGACTGCTACAAGGAGTAAAACAACTACAAATGCGTGTGAAAACTCCTACCAGGCTGTGCCTCTCCCTGAACTCTGTAAAACTTAAACATTCAGCCAGAAAAATCTTCCTTGAGGAAGATTTTGCCCCATCAGGGGTAAAAAGATCCTTAAAGTGCTAAATCCATACCCCAACAAAGCTCAGCAAGAAATAGAAGTGAAGGAAGTGATTTTGGGGGGGATGCAATATTTGTATTTTCAGGCTCTTCCACAGCTTTTTGTGGAATGCTTGGTGCATAATGTTACTGCCGCTGCACTGCAATTAGCAATAGATGGTTTTACCCCATGACCACAGGTGAAATTGCTCACTGAGCTGAACAAATATTTCTCCTTTCCCAGAAGGTGCAGCATTTTTGTAATTCATTCTGCCAAAAGAACACGTCTGCTCTCTGCTTGCTTTTGCTGTTGTGCTCAGATCTGTCTCAATTACAGAGTAAACCTATTTTTCCTTTTTCTTCTCCTTATTTTTATCTAGTCACATGCTGTCTGCAAGTTTTAAATTGTTCTTGTTATACAGAAAGGACAGAAATATCTAGAGTTTTTTAAAAGGACAAACATTCCATCACCCATTTCTAGCTCTGAGGGCTGTTTGAAATAACCACACCTTCAGCCTTTTGTCTGAAATCCACGCACAGAGCAGCTCACCGTGTGCAGTGCTTTTGGTTGAGACCTGGGAGCTGTTGTCCTTCCCCTCTGGGGGACAGCTGAGAGATGGAGCGGGGTTTATTTTGATGTTGAGGTGGTTTGTGTCACTCTTTTATCCTCCTGTGCCAGTGCACGGCCGCCCTCTCCTGTCAGGAGTTTTCCATGTGCTCAGGCTGTCATGTGCCCCCAGCTAAAGGAGTAGAATCGCTCCACTGAGCTTGGAGAAGGCAGAAAATAAATATATTTAATGATCAGAGGTTTTCTTCCCAATTCATGTGCATAGTTTGTTGTGCTAATTCATGCAAAAGCTGCTTTTTGTATAATATTTGGATGAAAGGAATTTATTAAAAGTTTAAATACGAACCCAGTGAACTGATTTCTCTCATTGTCTCTCCCTTAGCCATGACTGTCCGGAATGGGGGAAATGTGCTGGTTCCCTGTTACCCCTCTGGAGTGATCTACGACCTGCTGGAGTGCCTCTATCAGTACATTGACTCTGCAGGACTCTCCAACGTCCCCTTTTATTTCATCTCACCTGTTGCCAACAGCTCCCTGGAGTTCTCCCAGATCTTTGCCGAGTGGTAGGTGTGCCAGGGCAGCCCCAAGTGCACCCTCAGCTGTGGGAAGAGGCAGGAGCAGGTTATCTCCACCTGACAGATTCTAAAATACACCTGATTGGGATTGTGAACACGTTCCTTGAGTCACCGGGCTGGGTGTGTGTGTAAGAACATGTTCTATAATTAGGGAGGGATCATTTCCTATAGAATGTGCAAACCCAATCTCTGCTTTTTGGTGCCTACGCTAATGAGTAAATTATGTTCCTGACTTGAGTGAGTTTTAGCTGTGCCTGTTTACAAGTCTTAGCCCCCCAAACTCTACCATGGTGTCCCTGGCTAAGCAAAATAGAGTTTTCAAGCTTAATTTTTCTGAGCCATGGCAAGAAAAGGCCAGGAATGTGCTGGGCTGCATGAGGCAGAGCAGAGCCAGCAGGTCGGGAGAGGAGATCCTGCTCTGCTCAGCACTGCTGAGGCCACATGGGCAGTGTTCTATCCAGTTCTGGGCTCCCCACTGCCAGAAGGATGTGGGATTTCTGGAACGAGACCAGCACGGGGCTATGGAGATGAGGCGAGGCTGAGGGAGCTGGGACTCTCCAGCCTGGAGAGCAGAAGGCTCAGGATCTTATCCTTGTGTAGAAACACCTGATGGGAAGTAATGAGGATGAGGGATCAGTCTCTTCAGCAGGGCCCACTGGCAGAACAAATTCAAACGCGTGGAATTCCATCAGGGTAGGGGATTTAAACTGCCAGACGGCAGGGTTAGATGGGATATTGGGAAGAAATGCTTCCCTGTGAGGGTGGTGTGGCCCTGGCACAGGTTGCCCAGAGAAGCTGTGGCTGCTCCACCCCTGGAAATGTTCCAGGCCAGGTTGGATGGGGCTTGGAGCACCCTGGGATGGTGGAAGGTGCCCTTGCCCATGGCAGGGGGTTGGAACAGGATGATCTTTAAGGTCCCCTCCAACCCAAACCATTCCATGGTTCTGTGGTTCTATGAAACGCTGCAGCCTCTGTGCAGAGAGGTTGTGGGGACTTTGCTATGGAGACATCAAAATCCAACTGGACACAGTCCTGGATGATCTGCTCTGCTGAGAGTGCTTGAGCAGGGCTTGGACTTGATGATCTCAGGAGGTCCCTCCCAACCTCAACCATTCTGGGATTCTGAGCCCTGGAAAGGAGAACCCAACCGCTTGGAACTCTTCCCAAATTCTTACAGATGGAGACATGCTCTAGAATATTAAATACAGTAAGGTAGCTTTTCTCTTCTTCCTCTCCGGATTTTGGAGTTCAGGAAAGAAAAGACAGGTCCTGGAAACCTTGTGTGAATTGATCCCTCAGGAGAATTGTAAAGAGGATTGAAATCGAGTGAATTTACATGGAAACAGAGGCAAAGGTTGATCTGTAAAACAGAGGTTTGGGGTCGGAACGGTGGTTGCTACTCAGGGATTCCAGCCTTTAATTCTACTCTTTACCCAGCTAAAGGAAATGTCCTGCTCTTAGTATCCCTTAGACTTTATCAAAATTAGTTTGACCCAGGCTCATTTCTTTTTAATAAAGTGCAAGTATGAGCCAGGCAGTGTTTCCCAGAAAAAGCCACCAGGACAGTGTCACTGCAGATCATTGTCACATCACCCAGACCTCTGACAAACAGCTTTTTTTAGCTGCTGTAATAGGATGAATCAGGAGCCTGGGTAGAGCTCATCAACAGCTCTCAGTATCTCTGTTTTAAAGATAAGTGATTGATGGAAAATGCCAGGTCACAGTGAGCCTTGGGCCGTGAGGAGAGGCAGTTTACCAACATTGTAAATGCAACGATGAAATGCACAGGGGAATTGGATCAGAGAGAGCAAAAGGACCAAGTCACTGCCGAGGGTGAGGCAAGTGGAATTTTTCTGTTGACAGATGATTTGGCTTTGCAAAAACTGCTGAGGTCTGGCCTAGGAAATGCTGTGGATGTTGAGTTACAGATTTGTCTTGAGCAGCAGAGGAGCTCTGTTCCAGTGTGTACAGAATTACCTTCAGCTGCCTCGCACCTTCTCTGTGCGATCCTGCTGTGATTGAGGTGGTGTGTCCTGTAGGTGTTGGTCCTCTAACCAGAAACACTGGCAGCAGCAGGACAAATTGGTGATTTTGGGTGCCTCAGATCCCAAACCGGTTTTCTCCAGGAGTGTAACAGTAGATGGCAGCAGATGCTGCAGGATGTGCTGCACCTCTAACCCGGTTGATTTCCTTTTCTTTTAAAGGTTGTGTCATAACAAACAAACAAAGGTGTATCTTCCAGAACCTCCTTTTCCCCACGCTGAGGTGAGTTAGCCATAATCTTGTTTACTTTCTGGATCACGGTCCACACAGTGTAGCTGTTGTTTTTCTGATGAACCCTTCTACAGCTATTTAAGTTTTGTTTAATTTGTCATAAAAGTGTTTTTTTCCCTATGTTTTCTGTGATTACTTTGGGAGCGTGGGGGAGGAATGAGTGATGGTGTTTCCTCAACTCCAAAATTACCCTGTTTATTCCATCCTATCACTTGCACAGGCTGGCCTGGTTCACTCCTTCCCCCGCAGAAGGAGATCTGGTGTGGGATGTTTGCTCTTATCAACTGCAACCACGAGCATTCCCTTTGTCCAAGCAGTTTATTTCCAAGTCTGTGAAACTAAGAGCTTGTTATCAGAGCCAGCTTGGTCATGCCTACTCCTTCCTCCCTCACCAAAGCAGGCACCATGTCTTCTGCAGAAGGAATGGTATCTTGAAAGAGAGATTTAGTATCAAAATCTAAAGTTTGCAGCACTGAGTGCTGTCAGTGGCAATTTTAAATGAGACTCTTGAATTTGGAGGATTTCCCTGCAATGTGTGGTGAGGGGATTTTGATTTTCCCTGCAACAAAATAATAATTTGAGGGGAAGTTTTAGCCAACCAGAAACTAAATAAATGTGGTATAACTGATACCTTCAGAGTTATCTCACATATCAGGACAGGAAGTTCTCCCCTGGGAACAGGTAGTTTTTCCACTGAAGTAAACAAGAGGCAGAAACAGGACTGAGAATTTTAGCTAAATCCTACTCCTGTAAGACATTGACCCAGAAAGCTGCGTCCTTTAGTTGCTGTGGTCCAAACTGTTTGATGAGATGTGCAGAGTGGCCATGGCAGGTTTAAGAGCCCAGAAATTCAGTGCTTTCACAGACAGTGGGTGTTTTTTTCCTCTGAGATATCTCATCCAGGGACTTGCTCTGGAAATTGCCATTACCCATCATATCTATCATCTGTAGGTGCTTCAGAGGCATTGTTGGGAGTAGGATCTGACCAGGAGCCCTCACTCTTTCCAGATGCTTGAATGTGTTTCAAGCAGGATGTGCAGTGAATTATGTATAATCTGTTACCAAGAATAATGTGGACTGCAGGGCAAGCCACCTGTTCACCACTTATTTTATAACCAAAAAATTCATTCCCACTGATAAATCAATTCCAAATTCTCTGAGCACAAGGCTCTGCAGCCTTGCTGCTGGCTCTGCTTTCTGTCTTGCCCTCCATCCCTGCTTTCTGGGGTGTCCTTGTTGATCCACAGTGTCATTGGATTCACTGACAGCCCATATTCTGGTTCACAATATGCACTGGAACTGGCTGATTTAAGTGCAAACCCATCCAAAAATGAGAAGCCAAACATGCAGCTGTCAAAGACTGGATTAATTAACCCATCTTACATGATGGGTCTTTGTGTGTATAGAGTGATAACTCTGTCCTCTAATTTCTAGGACGTTTTGTATTCTCATGGGGCCTGTTGATAGTGAGATTCTGCCAAATTATTGAAGCAGCTTTGCAAGAACTGCTCTGTGCTTCATGTGTAGATCAGGGTAATTATGTAGGAAAGGCCTCCCAGCAGTGGATCCCAGATCAGCTTCCCTGCACAGAGGGAGGAACGTGCCCGTTGCTGGTGCAGGGTGGAACATCCCACAGGATGTCCATGCCAGGACCCCAGTGCTCAGCACGTGCCTTGGGTTCCTTGTTAAATCTCCAGAATCTCACACCTGACACCGTATTTCATTCACACAGTGTGAAACATCCAGAAAACCTCTTCCCAGCACAATCCTGAGCCTCCACAGCCCCCCCACCCCCTGGCAGGAGCTTTGCTTACTGGCACTTCAGGGGATTTTTAATGAGTATCAGAAACAGACAGTGAATGATGGTTTCTATTGGAGATGTTGTTAGTGGAGAATTGCTTGGCTTTTTTCAGAGTAAGGCTAGGCTTGTGCAATGTAACCTGTGCTGAAATTGCCCATCATGAAAAGATGTGCTTAACTGCTCAGTTGTTGGAGGAAAATAGGGAATTACTCAGACATGCCTCTTACTTCTTAGGAAGCATTAATAACATGCCTGGCATGATACATCAGAGAGGGACAGGCCAGGAAATAAGCTTCTAATTATCCACAGAACAAGCCCAGCCCAGCATGCTGCTGGTCCTGAAATTTGATGTTCCTGTTAGTTGTATAAACAGCAAGAATTAAAAACAAAGAAGGGAAAAAATCCCCCAAATCCTCAATGTTGTCCCTTGCAGCAATGAGTTCCAGCAGTGCCTGATGTGGAGTAGAACAGAATAATTCCTTCCTTTAATCAGCTGTGATTGTATTTGGCATTTCACTTAACTATGCCTTTATTATTGTCACAAGAGGATAAATACAAGCATCTTCATTGTCTCTACAATTACTATTTTTATTTCTCCTTACTCTTTACACTCAGCTGTTTGAAGCTTTTGCATTCTCTCTGCATGGAAATTTTCCACTTTTATGATTTATGTTGCATGTTTTGAACTCATTCCTTGTTCTGCTCTGCTGAGTAAAACCAGACACATGTTCAGCTCTGCAGAGAACCCAAAACATTTCTCCCTCTTTGTTTAATTCCACTTTAATGGAGCAGTAGATGTTCATTGTATCTCCACCTACATGGTCCTGGTACAGTTCTTGTGGTGGCAGTTTGCTTCCTAACATCCAGTCTGAGTGAGCAGGGAATACTTTCCCTCTGTTAGGAGCAAGGAAAGTGGGCTGAAGTGCTTCAGGTTTGTAGGGATGGATTTGGACATCAGTTCCCGCAAAAGTTAATAAAAATGAAGTGTCCAGGTTCTTGTTGAAGTCTCTCCTGCAGCCTCTTAGTGGTGCACAAACTAAAAGAGCTTCTTTTTAAAGGCGTTTCTGAGGGAAGAGTTGCTGTGACTGCAAAGCCAAAAACTGGAGATCCCAAATATTCGTCAATACAGGCTGGCAAGGCAGGGGGTGGTTTTCACTTCCAAGGCCCTGTATCCGTGATATCCAAGGATCAGCTGTCTAAAGAGGCTCAGATGGAAGCTCCCCAGTGCGTTGCTGAAATGCTGTGGAGCATAAACCAGTAATTTGTTTAGTTTAGATTTGTCGTTCTGGTATCCCGGAACCAATGTGTGGTGTCTTACCAAATTCCATATGGGAATACCCCATCCCACCACAGCCCCAGATGAGGAATTAGGGGTTTCCTTGATCATTTTAACAGGATCCATGGATTGTACACTCTGCACCATCCCTTCTGTGGAGGTGGAGGCTTTATAAATGAATGGCTCAATTGTTGTAGCTGAATTGTTCCTCTCCGTTCGATCTTTACATGGACAATTTCAGGCTCTACAATAAGTGAATCCAGACTCCTCTAAATGTCTGCAGCAATAAAATTTGAGAGGTAATTTGTATTGATCAGTATCTGCCAGTGGAGGGAGAATTTGGATTTACTGTGCTCTTATTAAGGATGCTGTTAGCAACATCTAAGAGAAATGGCTGCGAAAACCCTTTTTTTCTGACTCAAAAAAGCGCCAGGGTGGGAGTAATATTGATTCTGTGGTCTTAAATACCAGAATTTGTCTTCTTCATCTTTGATTCCCTCCTCCATTCACCAGTTCCTGCATAACACATTTAAATGAATACCTGGAACCAGGTGGTTGTGTAGTATTATGGTTTGTTTTATAGTATTGCGTAGAATTGTACTATAAATATTATCATATAGGAGTTGGACTCAGTGATCCATGGGGGTCCCTTCCAACTCTGGATATTCTGTGATAGAATTAGGCCCCTGTTAGTGTTGATCTGAGGGAGGGAGGGAGGGAGGGAGGGAGGTGAAGTAATAAATGCATCTCTCATTCCCTCATAGGAGCCACATCTGTTCCAGATTCTGGATACAGAGCACATGCATAGACACACTGAGTAAATATCAGCATATCTTGGCTCACTTCAACAAAGGGTACACAAAGGCTCTGGAGATTTATCCTGTTTATAGCAGCAGTTGCTGACCCTGTAAATCAAGTGTACAGCTTTAAAGGGAAGCAGAACCATTTGGGATTTCAGAAAAACACAGCTCTCACTCTTGATTCAGTACTTTACCAGCCCCTATCTCTTAAGCTTTCAGTCAATAGTGGTTCTTTCTGTAAAAAGATGCTCTGAATGTAGCTTGTGCTTTCCAGAAACGAAATTTTCAACCTAAATATTGGCTGGCTCAATGCCAGGCATTGGTTTTGGCCCAGGCTGGAGGTCTGACCATGGCACAGCGAAGGCTGTCGTGTTTACACACCTCATCTCATCTGGAAATACAAAAAACCTGCACAAATCATTACAAACTCAGTCCCCTTAATGATTTGGGAAATTTTGTTGGACCTGTTTTGCAAGTTCAGCTCCGTATATTTTTGATGGGGTGATTAGAAGAGACTTTACTGTAGACACTAAAATCCACCAGCTGCTTTCTCACTGGAGTGAGCAGAATGCTTTTAAACTTGTTTTTGTAGCCTTTCACCCCTGCTCTGTCCACCTGTCAGGGTGAGAGTCAGGGATTGTGAGCAGAGCTCTGGAGCCGCACCAGAATTATCAGAAAAGATCTGGCATGATAAAAAGAAAAGATGAAAAAAGAATCATCACCAACGAGCTCCTGGAAACTGGATTAGAGATCCTGTGTCTCTTTACAAAGCAATAGGAGGGGATTTGAAGCTTCCATAATGCTTTGAAGAAAATACAGCTTTTTATGTTGCTGAGCACACATTTGTGGAGGTATGGCAGGGAAATGAGCTGTTCACTGCTTTCCACATCCAGTGCTGCTCTCACATCTTCCCAAAGATCTGAATGCTGCATACAAATGTAAATCATTTGAAGGAGAAGATGCTGGAGGATGCTGGAAGAACAGTTTGTGGTTTTCAGGAGTGTCTTAGATAAATGCTGGCTGTATAAATGTCTTTCCATGACCCATCTGCCTGTCCCTGGAGGAGTTTTCCCCTGGAATGTCACATATCCCGTTTAATATTTGAAATAGAAGTCATCCTCCTCTTCCAGTTTACCCAGTTGAAACTGCTTCTGCAGCTTCAATTTTGAGACTTTTGGCTTTCCTCTGAAGGAAGAAAAAAAACAGGGAAAAGCTTTTTGAGGCCATTTCCTACAAGTTCATTTAAATGTCAGTATTTTATGGATCAAATTTGTTTTACCCATTGTCTGCTAAACTGCAGTTTTTATTACTGAAGCTAAGTTTAGACTCTAAACCCTGCACTCCAGATGTGTTAATCAGAAATCTTTACCAGTATAATTGCAGCAATGTTTTTGACATTCAGTGCCTATCAACTGCCAGAGCAGTTATTGGATGGTTTTTTTCCAATTTCCCTCTTGAAGAATAAATGGGAATTAGCTATTACTTGTAAACTGCTGTAAGTGTAGTCCAGTTTCTACTTCCTCCATGATTCAAGGATCCACATGGAAATGATCCACGTGCATCTACAGCACTCTGTAATAACCTGAATTCTGAGCTGCTTTGTGGTGCACAAGTTGCTGAGAATTCTCAGCTTCTCTTCGTTTCCATGCAGGCACCTTAGATCTGCCGTGGTAAAAACTAACACAGGACAAGGGGAAATGGCCTTGAACTGAAGTGGGGAAGGTTTAGATGAGATATGAGGGAGGAAATCTTCCCTCTGAGGGTGGGGAGGCCCTGGCACAGGGTGTCCAGAGAAGCTGTGGCTGCCCCCGGATCCCTGGAAGTGTCCAAGGCCAGGCTGGATGGGGCTTGGAGCAGCCTGGGATAGTGGAAGGTGTCCCTGCCCACGGCAGGGGGTGGCACTGGGTGAGCTTTAAGATTCTTTTCCAACCCAGACTATTCCACGATTCTGTGATTTGTTGAACAGCCCAACCTCCTTTAAAAACTGGCTGACAAAGGAAGCACCATTCCCTCCCTCACACCCTTTCACTCGCTGGTTTTTATCTCAGCTGCAATCTGTGATTCCATGTGTTAAATTCCTTGCATTTTAAACTGTATTTACAGTTATTTTCAGGCTGGGGATGGAAGCATATACCTGCCAAGCAAAAGCTTGCAAAATATTGCATGAAGGTGCTTCACAGCCTGGTTATTAAATTGCTTTTTAAGTTGCACCTTGTTTTGCAGATTAGAAAACAGTGGCAGGAGAAATAAAGCAAAACTCTTCGAAAAGTGCCTTGATAAATAAACTTCTCCATCTTAGCAAAGAAATCTGTTCCACCTGCAGAGCTGATTGCACTGTGTCTGCAAAACATCTTACTGCTCTTAGTTCATGTTTAGTACTGGTTTCAGAGATAGTTAAGGAAGGGAAAGTCTGTTCTTTTTCAGCAGGTTTGACTTTGAACCCTTTAGACTGAGGAAGCTCTGAAACATTCTGCTGAAGGCAAAAGCGCCTGGTACTGCTGTGATGCAAGAAAAGCAGGTTAAACGTGAGCCCAGAGCTCTTTGCAGTCATGGCAAATAGGAAAAAGGAGCTTATTGTGAATTTGGCAGCTGAGCACTCTGCTCACTCCAGGGAACTCGACGCAGGGAGTGTTTGCAGAGTTTCCTCCCAGTCACCATCCTGCTGGTACCAAAGAAATGAGAGCAAGGACTTGGAGGCACCTGGCTCCATGCTCTGACTTCCTTTTCATAACATTTATGACAGTCATGACTAAATTTGTTGGAAAAATCTAAGGGGTATGCAGGAAGGGACTCTTTGATGAGTGAGGAATAAATTGTAGAACATTTATAATCTCATGTAAACAAACACCGAAGCACAGAGGCATGAAGAGTTGGTAATGTCTGGATTTTTGTTTTTCTTTCAGCTCATTCAGACAAACAAATTGAAACATTACCCCAGCATCCACGGAGACTTCAGCAATGACTTCAAGCAGCCCTGTGTTGTGTTCACTGGGCATCCCTCTCTCAGATTTGGGGATGTGGTGCATTTCATGGAGCTGTGGGGAAAATCCAGCTTGAACACTGTTATATTCACAGGTAAGTAAAATGCGGATATTATCAATTTAACAGCTTGTGCACTCTGGTTAAGTGTGGCCACACCTCTGGGGCTTTACTCATTTGTTCTGGGACAGAAGTTTTTGACTTCAGTAGGAGCTTATCTAAATTAAGGCCCCAGGACTGGCTGCAGGGACAAATGTAATTATTGTGCCATTTAATTCAGTGTAGCCCTGCAGAGCCAACCTTTGCCATGCAGAATCCATTCCTGCCACGACTGAGCAAAATCTTTGTTACACACAGCAGTGAAATGCCTACAGGAAATTAATTTTTGAATTAAAAGCAGCTGGCTGCAAGTTAAACCCAGGCAACACCTAATGGATGCTGGTCAGAAAGGAGAAACACTTCTTCTCCATGTTGCACTGGAACCACAAACCTTTCCTCATCCCTTCTCCTGCCCTTTCATCAGGCAGTGTTTCTGAAGAGGTTTCTGTCCTCTCTGCTGTCCCAGAAGTGTGCACCCCACACAGCCCTGGCACAGGGATCTGAGCTGTTCCTGCCTTTGGGCTGAGCTTTGTTCAGATGTTTTTGGGCTGACAGACACATTTGTAGCTGAAGGTACAGCTCTGGCTCATTCCCCAGGGGAGCTGTTTCATTTCTCGGTGCTCAACAGGTCTTTTAAGTTCCTCCACTTCTCTCCATCTGCTTCTGGTGCTGACCCTGATTAAAAATCCTTCAAGGCCTTCCCTCGAGCTGGGGTTTTGTGCAGGTGTATTTATACTTGATGTGTCACCCAGACAGAGCCCTGCAGTGGCCCTTGTCCTGATGTGAGAAAGCAAAGAGTAATCCTTTAGGTCCTTACTCCTGATTTTGTGCATGAGGAGCTCTGGGATAATGGGAGGTGTGTTCTGTATGATTTAGCCAGGTAAAAAAAAGTGTGGATTTTTGGACAAAGTAATTAGAAATGAGGAGGAGAGCCCTGAGGAACAGATCAAACCTACTGCCACAGCAAGGGTGGGATGGAATCCCACTGTTAAGCTTATTTTCCTCCAGTTTTTGGGGAATAGGAAAGCACAAAACCTCCTGAAGAAAAGAGGGCTGGGAAAGGGTTCTTTCCTTCCTTCCTTCCTTCTTTCTTTTTTTAACTGTAGACTTCCTTCCTTCCTTCCT
>VZTI01003651.1:222356-252287 GCA_013397865.1 Struthidea cinerea | reverse complement strand
AAGAAAAGAGGGCAGAGGAAGCGTTCTTTCCTTCCTTCCTTCCTTCCTTCCTTCCTTCCTTCCTTCCTTCCTTCCTTCCTTCTTTCTTTTTTTAACTGTAGACTCGAAGCTAGTGACAAGCAAGTCCCTTTGATTCTTTCACAATATTGGCACCAAAAAGTGTGACGGTATCATGACACTGTTAAGCCAATTTGGGGGGATTTGAAGTGTTTAATTACCCTATTCAGTGGGAGGGGAGATATGAGGGGGTTCCTACAGGGAACTTAGAGCCAGACTGGTTTTGTGCTGGGAAATGGTGCAAGGAACCTCAGCCCTTAGGTCACAGCTGCTGCAGTGCCCATCCCTCCTGACCTTTGAGGCAGTTCAGGAGACATGCCCTAATTATAGTAATTGGGTAAAATTACGGCAGGGGGTGGCACTGGATATAGTGAATTCTATTCTTGGAAATAGTGAATTCTACTCCAGTCAGGACTTCAATTAAGCCAGAGCGTGCAGAGCCTTTGCTGGGGTGTTGTATTCCATGAATCCCCGGGGAACCGGTGGCATTAATCATGTTGTGAATGTGCTGCCCAGGGTGTCAGGAACTGGCCTTTAATGGCAAGAACTCTTACTCTGTGTCTTCTGTAAGGAGAGGCAATTGACCTTTCTGTGTGAGATCCTAATCCTTCAGTGAACCGAGGCAATCGAGCACTTCTGTCAGAGGCTGGCCCTGGCAGGTTGTTAAAGCATCTAAATGTCACTCCTAACAACCTAGGGGTGCAGCAGGTCGTGGTCTTGGAGATTCATTCCCAGTTCGTACTTAGTGAAACTCCAGTTGAGAGCTGCTTTAGGTGGGGTGACCTTGGAGTGCACAGTGATTCCGGATGCTTGTGGTGTTTTTTTCCTAAATTCTGTCTATCCATGGCTTTTGTCTCTTTCTGTGGGCACATGCCCTGGGCAGGATGGTCCCACTGCCTTATGACTGTCTAGTCCTAGCCCTGTTTCCTTATGGTTGTCTCAGCTGGAACAAAACCACATGGTTTAGTGCTGGGTTTGGCAGTTGGACTTGATGACCTTAGAGATTTTTTTCCAACCTAAATGATTCTGTGATCTATGTCTATAGAAATTCTTGGCAGATTAAATTCTTCTGTTGTTAGTACCAGTGAAAATCTGAAGCACCTCCATTGCTGCCTCTGATTTCCATTATTAAATTGCTTTTCTGTTTTAAGCTAAAATCTCCTGTGGTTCTGAAAGAACCCCGGTCCGTTGGAGCAGTGTGTGAGAGCAGATGATGTTGTAGCTTTTCCTGTGAAAAACTTCTGGTTTCTGGTAATTAGAACCTGTAAACTACAGACCATCCTGCATTGTTAACGAGCACTGCTTGTTCAGTCCTCAGGAACCAGTCAGTTTCCACCTTTCCAATCTGCAATGTAAAAATCAACGAGAAGAATATAAATTAAAGCAGCCAGGAGCCAGGACCTGGCTGTGAGGGGGAATTGTGGTGCTGCTCTGCTGGCCGGTGTCACCTGCAGACATTACTGCTGGCACAGTATTGAGGAGATTATTGATTAAAAATATCGAATACCACTGAGCCACAAAGAGATTCTAGGAGAAGACACGATATAAAGAAGTCTCCTTTAAAAACCAGCTCCCTGGGAGATGTTAAAACCAGCTCATGCACGTCAGTGCTGTACAGTGGAAGGTTTTATAACTCAGTGTCACGCAGCGGTAAATCAGAGTCTTGGGGGAAGAGCTAAAGACCCGTGATTCTGTCAGGAGAAGTCAATATGTGTCCTTGACAAGCACTTTCTGCCTCCAGACAGGTGACTTTGGGATTTTGGGTGGTTTCAAAACAGCAGTTCCTGTGTGTCACATGAGTTCCCTGTAAGCCCAGCTCGAGTTGTGTTTTTAACATTCTAAATCATCCAAGTCCCGCGTTAGGATTCCTTCATTAGAATTTCTCCCTTTTTCAAGGCTCTCCTGTCCTTATGAGTAGTTCAGAGAGGTTTTGGGCTGGATTTTATATGGGATTCCTAGCCCAAAAATCCATATCTGTACATTATCTGAACATGCTGATTCAGAAATGCTGAACAGGTGCTGCCTCAAATCTCTGTGTCCTCCACAACCCCAGATGGATGGAAAATCTCCCTTCTGGTAACTTTTTAAACTTTTTACAATTTCATGGCACATCTTCAGCAGAGAACTTCTGCCTGACTTAAGCTTTCTGTTTTTCCCTAATGGCTTCTTCTGATTTAACCCTAATTGATCACTGATCATTCTTCAGCTACCAACTTTCTCAATATTCCTATTTTTAAACTTCTATTCATTGCTATTAAACTTAACTGACATAAAATGCCATTTTTACATCGATATTTTTAGGCTTTGTTTCATTGCCACCACCACATCTGCTTTTAACTAACATGGCTTTTTGCCCAGTGTAATTTTTATTTCATCTTTGTGGATCCATGGCTTCCTGTACACGTCCTTATACAGCTCTCATTTTTTGTTAATATTTCTCACTTTAATGTTCCCAGGCAGCTACTCTGACAATTGCTTTAAACTTGGGAAACTTACCCCTTTGACAGTTCCAAACATTTGTATCATTGCTTGGTGCCATGTTCTGTTCTCTCAGGGTAAATAACCCCACGTTGTGCTCAGTGGTGCTTAGCCAGCAGCAGATTTTGAGATTTTTAGATTTTTAGGTGAGCAATTAACTTGTCTTTCTGTTGGATGTCACACTGGTGCTGAACTTCCTCTGGTAAGGTTTGAAGGAGATTTTTTTCTTGCTGTCTGCGTGAGGAATCCAACCAGTGCTCTGCTCTGCTGCCATGTCAGAACACCCTAGATGGCTCTTTAAATCTACACTGGAGGCTTTGAATTTCAGTTTCCTTTAAGTTCATCCTTTTGCAGCCTCAGCAGCTCCCAGAGAATTCCTCCTGCTGTGATCCAGCCAGGCTTGAACTGCACTTCAGTCTGCCTGGTGTCCTGTGAGGCCCTGTGGTTCAGGATAATCCAGCAGATGAGGCTTTCATGCATCCCCTTCTCTTTTCCCCATTCTGTACTCCTCAAACTAATGCCAGTTCTTTTTTTTCCAGCATTCCCTTTATGCCATCCATCCCACAATTATCAGGTAGATAGGATTGGCATAATCTTTTCCATACCACTGGTTGTTTACCCCCAGAATCAAGAGGTTACCTGGATCCTACACTGTGTCACCTGAGATCTACTACTGGCATTCACCAAAAACAAAGTCTTTTTCTGTACTGTTCTCAATGTTTTATTACTCTAATGGGAGTAAAAGCCCATTCAGTGCCTGACTTTTTCCTGGCAAACCTCTAATCCAGTAATAAAAGGACCCTTGGTTTCTCACCAGTCTAAACCTGGCTCTTAGATTCAAAAGAATAAATATATACATTTATATATCAAGATACAACCTTCATGCTGCATTTTTCTCATAGTGAAAACCAACTTGCCATATGGATTACCTTACAAGACCCAAAATGTCTACATTTTGCCTTCCTTTACAGGATCTGATTAAAAATAAGAGATGATGTTTTTGTCTTGATTAAATTTGTTCTAAAAAGCATGCAATAATGTGTTCAAATGAAACAGTATTTGCTCTGTTGCTTGATTAAGGTAAGACTAATTGTGGGCATAATTTTCATCAAATTAATTGAAAATAATGGGTGGGGGAAGGAGGAAGGGAAGAGAAATCTGGAACAGAATTAACATTGAACAACAGCTCTGGCTAGGCTGGAACCAGAGAGGAATTGGGCCGTCTTTGTTGTTAATGGGCTTTGAGTGTTTGCAACATTTCTCTTTCCAGAACCCGATTTCTCTTACCTGGACGCCCTGGCTCCCTATCAGCCCTTGGCAATGAAATGTGTTTACTGTCCCATTGACACGAGACTCAATTTTATTCAGGTGTCTAAATTACTCAAAGAAGTCCAGGTAATGAATTTTCTGCTGCCTTTTCTTATGTTTCTTCACACGGCTGAAATAAATAAATGAACTGGGAGCAAATGTTGCATTAAACAAAAATCGAGACAACACCCAGATCCTTTTTTTCCACGAACAGGCCACAGCATTGAGCTCAGCTTTAGAAAAGGTCTAAGAAAAAGAGGGTTCTTGTAGTATCTGCTGTCCCCCTCGACTCTTGGGGGCTTTAGTGGCCTATGCCATTTGTTTCTACTAAAATTTGCTTTCTGACTCTACATAATTAAAATAATACCCAGATTTTTTTCTGGCTGAGTTTTTTGCTGTGTTTCATCTTGCTGAACTCTGAAATACACGTTTTTCCAAACCTCCTAACAATGCCTGGATCACTTTATCTCATTGTTCTGCGACCTGGCTTGTCACTGCACACTGATAGCACTGCCACTGCCTGGGTTTGGATAAACATCTCCTTCCACATCACTGCTGATGTATTGTGCTGGCTCCAGAGCAGCTTGCCGAAGCCACTGGCTTCTCCTTTGGCTTCCTTATATCCTGCAGTGGCCACCAGCCTGTTTATGCTTTGTTAACATATTGCTGGAAAACTCCAGGAGTTGTTTTTGCAGCCTTGGTTATTGACAACCGTGGTTTCTGCAGCCTCACATGTCGACTCTTGGGATGCTCTCCACCACTGTTGCCATTTGTTTCCAGTTTATCTGGCAAGGATTTGGGAGAAAAAGCTATTTAATATTTTTATTTTTTGCTCTCCTTGTGGCAACTGTGGTATCAAAGTGATGATTAAAGACAAAAATTTCGGGCGGGTCGCCGCTGCACACAGCTCCTGCCCCTGGAGCAGTTTATTCCGGTGCTGATGGGAATTCCGTGGTGCTGTTTTCCAGCCCCTGCACGTGGTGTGCCCGGAGCAGTACACGCAGCCCCCTCCCACGCAGTCCCACCGCACGGACCTGATGATCGACTGCCAGCCCCCGGCCATGTCCTACCGCCGCGCCGAGGTGCTCACGCTGCCCTACAAGCGCCGCTACGAGAAGATCGAGATCATGCCCGACGTGAGTCCCTGCAGGGCGTGGGCACGGGGGGTTCCTGCTCACTCAGCCAAATTCCAGCTCGGCAGCCTCTGTGAAGTCGTGGAATCACGGAGTTGTTGTGGTTGGAAAAGGTCTTTAAGGTCATCGAGTCCAGCTGTCAACCAGCACCACCACTGTGGCTGGCACTAAAGGGTGGCCTCAAGTGCCACTTCCAGGGGACTCCTCCACCTCCCAATGCTTGAGCACCCTTTCCATGAAGGAATTTTCCCTAATATCCAACCTAAACCTCCCCTAGTACAACTTGAGGCCGTTTCCTTTTGTCCTGTCCCTTGTTCCCACCTGGCTGTCCCCTCCTGTCAGGGAGTTGTGCAGAGCCACAAGGTCCCCCCCGAGCCTCCTTTTCTCCAGGCTGAGCCCCTTTCCCAGCTCCCTCAGCCGCTCCTGGTGCTCCAGCCCCTTCCCCAGCTCTGTTCCCTTCCCTGGACACGCTCCAGCCCCTCAGTGTCTTTCTTGTCAGGAGGGGCCCAAAACTGTCCCCAGGACTGGAGGAGCAGCCTCAGAACTGAAGATATTTGTCCTAAAGATGTCTTGTGGCTGGGATTTACAGTTGACTCTCATCATGAAAGCACATTCTGTCAAATGGGGAGCTAGGAAAGAACCATTTTTGAGAGATAATTTCACTCTATAAACTAATGGGAATTGAAAAAAAAAATGTCTGGCTGAGAGAGCTTCGGGTTCTTCAGCCTGAGGAAGAGACCTCAGAGCCCCTTCCAGGATGTGAAGGGGCCCCAGGAGAGCTGGAGAGGGACTTGGGACAAGGCATGGAGGGACAGGACACAGGGAATGGCTTCCCTCTGGGAAAGGGGAGCTTGGGGTGGGAAATTGGGAAGGAATTCCTGGCTGGGAGGGTGGGGAGGGAATTCCCAGAGAAGCTGTGGCTGCCCCTGGATCCTTGGGAGTGTCCAAGGCCAGGCTGGAGCACCCTGGGGTAGTGGGAGGTGTCAGGGTTGGAATGGGATGAGCCTCAAGGTCCCTTCCCACCCAAAGCATTCCATGATTCTGTGATTGTGAGCAAGCAAAAACTGCGTTCAGGCGAGTTGTCCTTTGCAAGAAAATCCCATCCCACAATATCAAAAGTGATCTCTGCCATGAGTGAGGCAGCCAGTCCTGTCCAGTTAAATATGAGGAATTTGAGACAGAGCAGTTTGAATTAGTGCCCCAGGACCATGGAAAGGATCCAAAGAATCTGGGAGTCAGGAGCCAGGAGTTCTCTTTCTCCTTCCCCAACTGTACCTGCTGTTAGAAGCACCCTTCCCATTAAGGATCAGTTTTCAGTCATGGTAAAGAAGCAGTGAAAAAGCTCATTTGTATTCCAGCAATTTCCATAAATGGTTAATTCCTACAGGCAGCAGGAGCCCAGCAGGTTAATGGATTGCTTGTAGCCATCTAAAATGTGGATTACTTATCCCCACAACATCTAGTAATGATTTATTAACCCCATGAATCAAACCCAAATGTACCCATATTACAAAGGGTGACCCATATTCTGACAGACACGAGCTTAAAATATTTTTTTGACAATCCAGTCAGCACAAATGCGTCCTTGGAGCAAAGGTGACAGCGGCTTTTTGCAAGCAGGCATTACTGCCCTTTGGAAACTGGAATATTGAGTGACTTTTCATTGGAGTGTAGAAGGAGGAAGCCTCCTTTAGCTGAGCCAAATATGAAGGCAGGACTGGGGCCCACGTAACAAATCGCTCATCCAGCCCACAGCACCCACTGCCACCATTTCACAGCAGTTCTGTGAGGAGCCTGCCCAGCCCACTGCCTGGAGACAAGGAGAGGGCTTTAATTAGAAAATATGCTTGGCTGCAGCTCCATCTTGGCATGTATATTTAATTGTTCGGGAAATTTGCATCTTTATTGGATCCCATTAAACCTAAGACTGGTAAAACGTGGCTTCCATTGACCAGCATGAAACCAGCCCTGAGTTCAGAGTGCAGGGAGCCAGCCTGGGGCTCACCGATGGTTCAAATTCCACTGAAGCTTTGGGTTTCCCCCTAAACTCTGAGGGTGGAACTGAGCCTTTGTACAAGAGTCTGTCCCTTGTGGCAGCCTCTGAAGGGACTGGATTCCAGCTCTCCCTGCACTTCCCAAAACTGCTGGGAGGGAAGGTGCTCTGTAGGGAATGTGGCATTCACCAGCCTGGGAAAAGAGAGCTGTTTTCTAATGCATTCACTTTAACTTGGAGAGTTCCAGCAGAAACCTGGAATATTGACAGAAATGGCCTTTTCTTAACCTCCCCTAACAAATAGCATCCAATTATATTCACGCAGGAGTCCTAATTTCAGAGCTATCCATGCTCAGGGAGGAGAAACATCTCATGATTTTCCATATCCAGGGATTCTTCAGGCTGCTTGTTCAGCCTGAGAAGACAAGGCTCTGGAATGACCTTGCAGTACTTGAAGGGGGAATACAGGAGAGCTGGAGAGGGACTTTGGACAAGGGATGGAGGGACAGGACACAGGGAATGGCTTCCCACTGCCAGAGGGCAGGGTTGGATGGGATACTGGGGAGAAATTCTTCCCTGTGAGGGTGGTGAGGCCCTGGCACAGGTTGCCCAGAGAAGCTGTGGCTGCCCCTGGATCCCTGGAAGTGTCCAAGGCCGGGCTGGATGGGGCTTGGAGCTGCCCCTGGATCCCTGGAAGTGTCCAAGGCCAGGCTGGATGGGGCTTGGAGCAACCTGGGCTAGTGGAAGGTGTCCCTGCCCATGGCAGGGGGTGGCACTGGATGAGATTCAAGGTTCCTCCCAATCCAATCCATTCTGAGATTTCCCTGGTTCCAAAGCTGCATTTCACAACTCACTGCAAACCTGCTTGGTCTGCAGCTCCTGAAAAGACTCCTGAGAGCAAGACTGTGCTTCAGAACTGTTAATGGGATGCCATTCCCCGGCTCCAAGATATGCAAATCATCTTCCAAAAAGGATCCTGCTCCTTTTTAAGGGAACTACATGGTCCTGGTAAAAACTGGATGCAGCTTCCCCTTCTGCTGAGTGGGTTGTGCAAGACAGATTTCAGACATGATGGATGGGGCTCCCTGGTGTGGGAGTATTTGCTGCTTAATGTTCCCTTTTCAGTAGTTTAGGGTTCCTGAATATATAGGAACTTCTATACCGCAAGGAAAGGGCATTTGTTTCATATGGGCTCCCACCAGCCCTGGGGTGCTGTGAAGGCTCAAGTGGCAATTGAAAAGGGTGTTTTATAGCTCCTGGAAACCTTGCAATGGCTTGCTATTTGTCAAAACCATGTTAGACCGAAATGGAATGATGAAATCCACCCTGGAAAAACCAGTAATTGCTGGATCTGCTGCAGGGCTGGGATTTGTGTGTGAAGTACAGCTGAAAGTCTCATAAAAGAATGGCTGTTGCAGTGAAGTCCTGAGCAGGGCCCTCTCCTGACATCCCCAGCCCCTTTCCCAGCTCAAAGTTCTGCTGGGATTCTTCCAGCTTTTGAGAACCAAAGAGTTGGCTCAGCATGGCTCCAGTCGGTGCAGACTGATGCTGTGGTAGAGTGAAAATCCCTTCCCAAAACTTGCAGTGATTCAGATCCTGGCCTGTCAGACTAATGGAAATTTACTGCTGGACCTTGTCTCTATTTCAAACACTTCACCGAGGAGCAAAGGCAGGGCAGGCAGGCCTGTTGTATGATAATGAGATTTACACTCACAGCAGCCTTTGTTTGGAGAGAGGTTTTAACAGTCCCAAGGCATCAGGCTGGAATGGCTCTCCCAGGGATTGTGCAAAAACCTTTACACTGTCAATAATTTGTTCTTCTCAGCATCTGCCTTTCACTTAAAAAAAAAATAATAATAATAAAAAAGACTGCTTCTTAGAAATTGGTTAGGCATTGTCTGCTCACAGGAGAAAGGTGGGAAAATGGAAAACACCTTCTGGAGCAAACAGATAAAATTAAACAGCAGTGTCTGAGCAAATAAAGTGCCTCCAGTTTAATTACAGCTGAACAATGGTGCGGATCACCCGGTGCCGGCAGCAGACACTTCACTGAGGGCTCTGTGCTTTTAAAACACTCAGGTTGTCAGTTCTTCAGGACACAGCCCAGTCAGGAGAGTGTCAGTGTGCAAGGCACAGCCTGACACCACGTGAAATGATCAGAAACTACTGCAGAGGAGAATTAGAAAAACAGCCATTATAATTATGGAGCTTTCATCTTCACTTCCTTCCCTTGCTTTTACCTCACCTTTCCAACTTCCTTCTGTGTTTCAGAGACTAAGGAGTTTTGAATTCTGTCCTCAGCTCATTTTGGTGACCCTACATGATCCAATCTCTGTCCTCTGTGTTCCTTTGTCCCTGACTCTTCCCCCTTGGCTCAATGTGCCGTAGCCTCACAAAAAGTCAATGAAATAAAACCTGTTTGCTTCTGCTGCTCAGCCCTGCCCCAGCTCCCAGCTCACTGCAGAATTGCCTGGAATCTCTCTCCGAGTTGGACCTCACCTTTTGACATTCCACCAAAACAGCTCTTTCCCAGCTTTTACCAACCTTTCCTGACACAAAGCCAGAACCAGTGCTGATAAATCCTCCTGATTTACTTCAGCAGAGTTCGGTGCAGCCTTTATTTTCTCCTCAAAAATATCTCCCACCTCACTCTGGTGTCACTTCTCTCCGGGCCATTCAGCCTGAGAGAGTTCTCCTCCCTCCTCCCCTCTTCTGTGGGCTTGGAATGTGTTATCCTTCATTCCCTTTGCCTTTTTTTGTGGCTGTACCTTTTCTGTGGTTGGTTTTACCCACGGGTTGTCCTGTTTAGTTAGATGGAACTCAGATCTGCTTTTCTGCTCCCAGCCTGCCTCTGCCTGCCTACATTAATGTCTAGGTTTGTTTTTCCTTTCATTTTTGATGGCTGGCTGTAAGATAACACTTTTCTAGCCAGGCACTCAGCTCTCTTTTCCCAGTCAGCTTCAACAACAACATCCCATCCTGACTTGACATTCTGACCCATAAAATGGTTACTATATTTTGAATATTTTGATTTATGCCATTTTTATATCTTTCAAATGACTCATCTCTTGCATCTGCAAGCTTTGCTGCCTTTACTTTGAAGATATTTCATGTCCTTGCTTCCCCTACCTGTCATTTTTCATTCAAATCCAAGCCTAGTTTCTGCTTCTGCTGGTTCTGTTTTCCACCATCCTTTTGTAAATTCCTCAAACCACTGTTCCCTGCCTGCTCCCAGGCTCCTGGGGAAGAGCTTCATTAAACAGCCACAAATCTACTTCATTACACTCCTTAAATACTTCTTAAACTGCTTTTTTTGTCTCAGGATTGGCAAAAAGACAGTGGTTAGAGTTAGTACTGAGTGGTTTTAGAGTTAGTTCTGCTGCTTGGAATCCCACCCAGGGTTATTCCCTGGTGGTTGGTTGGTGTCTTTCTGGTTTGGTTTCCAGGTTTTGGGGACGAGGTTCCTCCTGCTGATCTGGAGCCCTGGTCCAGCAGTTGCACATGGCACATGCACATGCACATGGAAAAGGAAGAGCTTTAATTCATTACTCAAAACTGCAGACTTTATCTCATGCTTCTTTTATTTCTTCACTGGATGTTGGCTCTGTGGAAGCCCAAGGCCAAGATCTGGGCATTTGCAAGTGATGAGAGCAAAAACTTTAGTATTTATGGCACGATTCTTTATCCACTGAAGTTAATGAGACTTTAAAATCCGCTCCAGAGAAAGCTGTGGGAGACCCCCAGCGAGTGACAGCTCTGTTAAGTTGGGGTTAACTCAGCAACTGAATTAAAACCCTTGGATTGTGTCAAATGTGAGGCTGAAAGCCCGACAAGACATGGCTCAGATCACCCACTAATGATTCTACAGATGCCCTTCGTTCAGGGATGTTCTCTGGTGGAAAAGCCTTTGTTCCTTTAGGTCTCATTAGCAAAATTCCCCAATTTCCATCCTGCCTGCAGCGTGCCTGTGCCTTGTTCCCTGTGCCTGCTGGTCATGAATCCACAGGCACATTTCAATTCCCCCTTCACCACATGTGTCTGACCCCACATTTTTTGGTCCCTCTAAAGGACCTGACAGTTGCAGAATTCCTGCACTTGGCCCCTGGTTTAGCAGGGGGTGTAAAACCAAGGCTGGGTCTGTTGGAGACTCCTCCTGTGTGTGGTTACAAGGGCCTGGCCATCAGAGCTCCTGGTACTTAAATGATTCATTAATAACTAAATTACTTTAAAAATTGAGGGGTAAGAGGAGGCAGGGATGTAGGAGGGGAGGGAAATTGTCCTTCTCTCCTGACACCACCATCCAAATTTAAGTGACATGGCAAAGACCACATTTTTAGGTCTGTTTACAAAACTGACTCTACAGATCCTCCCTGCTTGTGAAAAGGCGACTGCACAGCCTTGAAGCGACTTTTGTCCTGTTAAAGGTGCACTGGGAAGATGCTTTTCTGCACCCAGAAGCTGGATTTGGGGTGTGTGAGGAGCAGGAGAGTGGAGGGATGGAGGATGAGGCAGGTTCTCCATTCAGGCCTTGCTGAGGAGTAGTTACTGTAAAAACCTCTGCAGGTGTGACCTCCAGGGCTTTCTCTGAAGTCAGGCAGACCTTAAAATCTTTGGGCTTCTCTCATGATTGGCAGGGGACATTTTTCTGTTGCATACAAGTTCCATCCTGTTTAGGGGCTGGGATCTGGGTGGGAATTGCTTCATGCCCAGCAGGCTCCAAGGCTGCATTCCATCATTTCCACCTAGAAATGGAAGTGCCCTCAGGGCTTACGTGGCCAGAACCCAGCTGCAGTTACCAACAGTGTTCATAATGTGCCTCAGAAAAATGTGAGACTTCAAATTGCAGAGACTTCTGCCCCTGCTGTTCCCAGTAGATGCTGTTCAAACCCCCACTGTCCCTGCTGGCCAGAAACATCCTAATTTCCAGCCTACACGTATTCACTGCTGGCCTGCACACATTTATTCTTAACATCATGTTTTAGCATAAATACATTTTCCCTTTTGTTGGTATTTTCCCTGTGGTGTTTATGTAGGATAATCAAATTCTCCCTTTGGCTTTCTTTTTTTGCCAGGCTAAACAAGCTGAGATGTTTAGTTTTCTCTTACAAGACAGCTCCTCCTGCCCTAATCTACCCTTCAGAATCTCTTACTTGAACTGAAATTACCCACAATTTACAAGTAGTTCAGATGAAATCTTGCCAGGCCCAATGTAAGACCGATAGCTCATCTCAGAGAGAATTACCTGATATTTTCTGGGCTTGCATTTAGCTTTTTCGTGGCCATGTCACATTTGTGACTCTCCTGGGATGGACTAATAAACCTGAACCCTTCACCTCTGTCCTTTGCAGCAGCTGCCAGCCCTCAGCAGAAATTCTCTGTGTTAGCCCCATCCCTGGCCTTCATTTTGTGCTATTGAATTTCATCTTGGTTTTCTCACTCCAATTCTTGAGGTCTTTGAGTTTTTCCTCTCTCATAGCCTGGTCCTTCTTTCTGTTAAAGGTGCCCTACAAACTTCAGTGGGACCTTCTGAACGCTCCTCCTCGTCCTGTCCTGAGGTCATTAATAAAAACAGAGTAGACTCAAGGCTGACCCTTCAGGACGTGCAGCAGCAGCCCAGGAGTTGCCTGGGAATCTCTTTCCTTTAACCAGTGCTTTCCCCACCTCAGCACTGCCAGAGGAATCCACAGTTCGGGGTTTCCCATGCGTTTCTCTGGTTTGATCCAACCTCTAATGCGGAGATCCCACATTTGTGCAGTTTGAAAATCTGGAAAACACATTTAATGATGTGCTTAATGATGTGATGACCCAGCTGGGTCCCTTTCTAAATACACATGCTATAATCTAATGTACACATCAGTGATTTCGGATCCTAAAAGTTCAGGGGATTTTAATTGCTGGTCAGTTTGCTGTGCTCCTGCTTGTTCTCCATATCCAGCTCACCTGACTCAGCCCAAACTTTGCCTCTCCCTGCTGGGTCTGCCTTCCTGCACCTTCTCCAGTGTAAGCCAGAGGTAAAGAGGGAAAAGGGAGGAGCTTGGGGAGGTGTCCCAAAAATCTAAGAAGAAATTACTGCAGCTGGGATGTTAAAATCCTGTTGTACATCCAGTATGTCTGGTCCCTGGGAGAATCCTCCGCAGGACCAAGACCAGGTCTGCTGAAAGTCTGGTCCTGCCCTGATTTTGTTCACTGATTATTCAGCCTCATTTTGTTTTTACTGTGGAATTTCAGATCCCATCCTCAGTGGTTGTTCAGCCCCTCAGTGCCAACAAGAGGACTTTGGCTGGTGACTGAAGACAAACCTGGGAGGAGTTGTCCCCATTGAAGTCTTTAGTAGAGACTTAAGAGTGACTTAACCCACGTTCTTCTTTATCAACAGCTGTAGTTTGGCTCACAGGGTTTGTGCTCACAGGGTGTGTGTCAAATCCCCTTTTGGGGTGGAAAATGCAATCCTACAGGAAAGACTTAATGGTAAAAATATCTGCTCTGGTTTAGCGTGGGCGGACAGCTCTGATCACAGGAGAACATCCCGAGCTAAAAACTGAAATACGCAGTGCACACATCCCCCCCAAATTTATCCTAAGTGCTCATCCATGGGCAAGGGACTGATTAATGTGGTGTTAGCTCTCAGTGTCCCTGCCTTGGTGGCTTTCCTGGTGCCAGTGTGTGACTTGGGGCTCGGGATAATGACTGGAAGGAAGACTCATTTATTCCTGCATGGTGGGGGGCTTTTCAATCTCACACACAAAGGCACAACAAGAGCCAGCCACTGCAAGTTGGACAAATTCAACCTTGAAATGAGACACGGCTTCCTGCCTGCCAGGAGAATTAAAGTTTGAAACCACTCGTGAGGGGAAACGGTGGAGTTGCCATAGCTTGGAGTTCAGACAAGACTTGCTGCCTCTGTGAAAAGGGTTTCTTTAATCCAGTGTTTTGGAGGAGTTCTGTGATTTGTGTGTGCAGGAGGTCAGTTGAAAGGAGTGGAGCAGTGCAGCCTGGCCTTGGTGGGTGAATTACTGGATGTGATTAAATGACCTTTTTGGTTTGGGTCACTGAGTTTCTATAATAAAAGGATTGGCTGCCACATGGAGAGGGCTGTGAGCTGGGGAGGAAATAAAAATGAATGTCTGTCCTGCTGTCTTTCTGACTGTAAATAATCCAAGTGCTGCTATTTAGCCTGTTTAAAACCTGCAGAAATGTTAATAGCAAAACACTTCAGTGGCAGGGGAAGATCCAAGCAGCTCCCTGTTCCTTAAGGATCTTTCTCTTTACAGGATTTGTCATTTTGCTCTTCATCAGAGCCCATTTTTATTGATCCTCCTCAGGCAGGTGGTGGGAATGGAAAGTGCCTTCGACCACTGGGAAGGCAGCAGAACTCACTGCTGCAAGTGCTGCTATTTTTACGTCCCAGGAGAAATCTGAAGCAATGATTGCCATTATATTTTCATTCTCTTTGCCTTCAACAACAAACCGTAAAGGCTGTATTCAAATTGCCTGCTTTAAAGATCATCAGCAGAGTCCCAGAGTTAACAGCAAGCTGAATTGCTCCAGCACATTTGGATTTTTGGGACTCACCAAGTCTGAATAGAGACAAAATCTAGGGATTTTTAATGCAGCCCATGTTTTTCCAACACAGCAACTGCTTTATTCCCAGGAGCTGCTCTCAAAATGTTCCTGCAGCTTTAACAGTGGCAGATGAGGTTTTCAGAAGTTATTAAAAGGAGCTGAACTTTGCCACCATCAAAGCCAACAGAAAAACCCTCTCAGTTCTTCGATGGCAAAAGGATTGGGCATCCTGGCACCTTGAATTCCCTTGGAGGGAAAAAGGGAATCATTTTCTCCATTCGTGAGCACTGTTTTCATTAGGATTCTTTTGGAAAAGTGGCTGGAGGAGTTGCTTCCCAGCTGGCCAACTTCCACTGGTCCCAGCAGGTGCCATGCTGCCCACTCCAGGCACTGCCAGCAGTGTTGGATCCAAACTCCAAGCCAAGACTAAATTTTATGTCTTTCAGGGAAGAATTACATAAAAGCAGTGGAAAGGGTTTTGTGCAGCATTGTTGGAATAATTTCAAACTAAACAACGGTGGGTTGATTGAAAACATTGGGGTTTTAAGGACAAACCCTTTTTGTTCCAGATATTCTGCAGTCAGGAACTGAAAGGAAACTCACTTTGATTTTTCATTGTCCATCAGCGTAACAAACATAATCATGCTGGATTAGACCATGAGTTTTACTAACTAAAATTGTTAATGAAGCAATTTTCTTTTCACATAAGGGTTCTCTGTGTTTATTACGGTTTTTGAGACCAGCCCTGGTTCCTGCAAACCTCGTGCTGCTCTGCTCACGGGGTGAAATCCATAGTTTTGGGAGCTGGAAGGAGGCTGGGCAGGTCCGAGGAGCTCTCAGTCCATCAGTGGCTTTGTGTTTACAGTTCATTAGCCCATGTTTAAAAATACCACGCTGCCGATTTATCTCACAGCTGGGTTCATGCCCGTTTCGAGCTGATCACTTGCTGAACAAAATCTCCTTTTGCTTCAGCTTGCAGATTCCCTCGTGCCCTTGGAGATCAAACCTGGTATTTCCTTGGCAACAGTTTCTGCTGTGCTGCATACTAAGGACAACAAGCACGTGCTGCAGGTACAGTCTAATGGGAAAGGGACAAAATATCCTTACTCTGGCTTTTCCTGCCATCCAGGACCCCAGGAGCCCCTCCTACAGCTCCTTCCCACCGGAGCAGAGCCCATGGCAGAGGCTCTGCCCTGGCATGCGGGAGTGAGGAATGACACCCAGAGCAGGGAGTGGGATGCAAATAAATCTCTCTGCTCTCTTTTCCTTGGCCGTGTGCCCGGCTGAGATAAAAGGGGAAGTGAGATAATTCCTGAAGAGAGGCCACAAATCATCCTGCTGTCTGCCATAGTCAGGAACAGCATCAGTCAACCTCTCAGGACCAAGGGTTAGAGGAGAGAGATGACCTGGGACATCAGACTTGGGAAGGGACCATCTGCCTTCAGTTTCCCTGGAGGTTGTGCATCCCGGTACATCCCTGTACACTCCCTTCCTGCCACCCCCTTCAGGCTGGCACTGGAATTCCTGGCGTGAGTGCTCTGCAGGAGGAGCTGATGTCCAGCGACCTCAGCCATCCTGGTCCCCTCTCTCTCAGACCCGTGAGCCTGCAGGGCCTCACTGAACAGCCCTTCCCACCCTGGGCAGCAGAGCTGGCTGGGCCCAGGACACTTGGGCAGAGAGCCCAGTGTGGAAATGTCAGGGACATGAAGGTTGGTGAGGAATTCTGTCAGAGCACAGCAGACAGGCTGCCCTCCTCTTCCAGGCTGCTTCCCTGGAAACCCCCAGCAGTGCTGGAAACAGTGAAGTGCTGCAGTGGAATTGGTCTGAGGCTGCTGTTGTCCATTCACTCTCTTCTCCACTCGTTCCTGCTGCCAAATAAACTCAGACCTGGGCTTAAAATGCCAGAGTCCTCATAAATGGCTGGAGCTAAGCCACGTTCTCATTCCCTGAGTAGTTGCTTGCTCTGAATTTGCCCGTTTCCCAACCTGCTGCATCCTTTAGAGTGGGATTTTTTTTCCTTCTCATCCATCAGCTCCCTCCAAAACCTCCCCAACCTCCTGCCAGCAAGAAGAGGAAGCGGGTGAGTGATGATGTGCCCGAGTGCAAATCTTTGAAGCCGTTGCTGAGTGGCTCCATCCCCGTGGACCAGTTTGTGCAGACTCTGGAGAAGGTGAGGAGTCCTCAGTGGCAGGTGGGACTCCAGCAGATTCCTGCTCATCTCAGGTGTGCTGCTTTGGTAGCAGAGAGAGGGGAGATGATTTTAGTGTAGCTTGAAATGGAGAAAAGGCCAGTGAGTTCCCTAAATGCTGCAGGGTGTCCCTGCACTTCAGAATAGAAGGAATTGTCCCCTGTGGAGCCGTGTCCTGATGTGGGGGCTTCACGTCAGTGATCTCCTCCTGTTTCCCATGGAAGCAGAGCTTTTGGGTGGGTGATTTGCCTCACAGAACTTCTGGATTCAGCAGCTGAGGGAGTCTCAAAAGCATTTAAATTTCCACAAGATTTGTGAGAGGGTGACAGAGGGAAGAACAGATCCTGGAAATGCTTCCACTGGTGGAGGAGCCTCCTGGGGAAGCTGCAGAAATTTGGTTGCTGCTCTGTGGAGTCTTGTTCTCACCTGCAGGACTTCTTGGAGAAAATTAGCAGGGAAAAGGGCAGGATTGCAGCATTCCAGAGCCTAAAGGGGCTCCAGGAGAGCTGGAGAGGGACTTGGGACAAGGCATGGAGGGACAGGACACAGGGAATGGCTTCCCACTGCCAGAGGGCAGGGATAGATGGGATATTGGGAAGGAATTCCTGGCTGGGAGGGTGGGGAGGCCCTGGCACAGGGTGCCCCGAGCAGCTGTGGCTGCCCCTGGATCCCTGGAAGTGTCCAAGGCCAGGCTGGACAGGGCTTGGAGCAGCCTGGGCTAGTGGAAGGTGTCCCTGCCCATGGCAGGGGGTGGCACTGGATGAGCTTTGAGGGCCCTTCCCACCCAAACCATTCTGTGATTCCATGAAATTCCCCCTCGTCCCTGTGCCCTGATCTCTCCTCTCTCTCAGTTTTCCTGAGCTGTGCTGACCTCCCTCTCTCCCTCCTTCCCACCCCAAATCCAGCACGGCTTCAGCGACGTGAAGGTGGAGGACACAGCCAAGGGCCACATTGTGCTGCTGCAGGAGGCAGAGACCCTGATCCAGCTGGAGGAGGACTCCACCCACATCATCTGTGACAATGACGAGCCCCTGAGGGTCAAACTGCGGGACCTGGTGCTCAAATTCCTGCAGAAGTTTTAGCTCATGGACATCAGGAGGCTCTGCAAGGAGAGAGCCTGGAGCAGCAGGACTTGGAGCTGTCCAAGGAGAGAGAGAATTCTGTGATTCAGAGAGACCAGAAATCACCTTCCCCTTCGTGGAGGAGCAAGGGAGTATTTTTAATACCTATCTATTTTTTAAATCTTATTTTTAACCTGTTTTGGAATACTTTGGAGGAGATTCCTGTTGTGTAAAATTGGGAGGTGGGAATCTTATGGGAGACAGGAGCTGCAGAGTAAATAACTGGAGTGTTTCTTTACAACATCAGGGTGGACTGCTGCTCCCCTGTGTCCCTCAGCAGTGTCTGCCCCAGTCCTTCACCTGACAGAAGTCTGTAGGAATATTGAAACAATGGCCTTTCCCCTCCCACTGCTTCTTCCCAGTCCCCAGATCCCATTCCTTGGGTGTTGCTCACGTGTCCTTCATTGCCACACGAGGAAGAGAGAGCTGGTGAGGCAAAGATTGTACAAATAAAAATGGGAAAAGAGGGTCTGGTGGACATGGGGAATAGTGGGAAGAGCCTGGCCATTCCCTGCACAAGCAGAGGCACTTTGGAAAAGCTTTATCCTGTAGGAATTATTGATGCTGCAGCCTCACCTGTGACATCCAGATCTGTCCACGGAGCTCCAGGCTCCTCACTCAAGCTGGTTCCTCCTGGGTTCCTCCATCAGCAGTGGAGGAAACGCCTCAGGAAGACACTTGGGGAAGTCCATAAAGTAGGAAAATTCCTAGAGCTCATAAAAAACCTTTTGAGATTTAAGTGCCTCTTGTTCCTACCTTCCAAAAACTTGTCCTTGCAGCCCCCCATCCCAAATCCTGGATGGAATTCTGAGTCATTTATCCAAAGCCATCTGTGCTGCAGACCTGGGGAGGCTTTTCCCTCCCCAAATCACGTATTTGGGGCCTGACCTTAGTCAGTAGCATTGCTTTTAAAGGCGACCCATTTCTCAGATTTACTGCTGTTCATTTTTTATTGGATTGTTTTGTATTTATTTGGTGTTGAAAAATAAAAAGCAGAGTGACACTGCCAAGGAGGGAGCACATCCCGTGGTTTATAAAAGCCTCTCCATGCCCATTCCACATCCTTGTCCCGACACCTTTGGGAAATAAAGCTGCTCCTCCAGTTCATCCCTTTGGGGAGATGGAGGCCGTGGAAGCAGCTCTGTTAAAAAATCTCTTTGCAGTGTCCACATCCCATTTTGTTCCCATGAAGGATTTCTGTTGGATTGGGTGACAGATCCCAGCATCCACGCCTTTGTTCCGTGTGTGCCACGAGTGTGTGAGGAATGGTGTCATCAGTGATAAAAACTTGGGGCAGAGGAATTCAGTCCTCATCAGGGTTTGCAGGTTTGCTGCTGTAGCATCACTTAAAAACAGAGTAAAAGAACTGGGATCATTTCACTTTATTAAACTCCAGAGGGATTATTCCCAACCCACAGAGGCCGTGGGATAAACTCATCTTTCTTTTTGTTACCTCAGCTCCAGCACTGATCCCACTGCTCCAGCACCTTCCTTTTCACATTCCCAAGGCTTTCCCACCCTCCTCAGGGGGAAAAAGTAAAAATTAAAAGCTTTTACATTTTTCTTCCTGTCATTTTGAGCAGAAAAACTTCTCCTTGTTCCATCAGTCCAGCAGCTGAGAGTGGATTGTTTTGTTATATTCAGGTTGTGCGTGCTGGAGAAACAAACCTGCTGGGAGGGGAATTCTTTAATGAGAAATTCTAATTAAACTGGAAAAAGAAGTGCTTGTTCCTTCTGCACAGAGAGAGAAAAACATTTCTTCGGGCATGGGTCAGTCCTGCAGAAGGAACCATGGCAGCCCAGGGAGCTGGAATACCATGGATGCAATCCAGGCTTTATCCAGAAATTCCCAATTTAATGGGCAAAGACCAGCCAAGGTTCCTGGTTTCACTTTCTTTCTTCCACAAAGGAGAAGAAATCCCCCTGGCCCCCATGTGGTTCCTCGTGCCTCGGCCATTCCCGTTCCCTGGATCCCACATCCCGCCCTGGGCTGCTCCGGCTTCTCTCCACTGCTCCCCTCATTAAACACAATTAGTGGGGTGTGTGGCAAGAGATTAATTCCCAGTGAGTTCCCAGCCCTGTGCTCCCACTGGAATAACGGGGAGGAAAGGTTAAAATCAGCTTTCTGCTCTTGGATGGCTCTTAGGGAACAGCTGTTCCCGGGAGGAGAGGAGTTGGTTGTGTTTCCTCTCCATGAGGTGAGACCCAAGCAAAACAACTGGGCCAGGTCAGTTAATGCCAGGCCCCTGCCCAGGCTCGGTCACTGTCACTGGATCTGTCACCTCCCTGGGTGCCTGGATGTGAGGAGCAGAGGGAAGCTGGAGCAAGCTGCTGGATCTGTGCCTCACCAGCAGCTCAGCCTTTGGGAGGAGTGGGAATGAGAGCAGAGGGATTTGGGATTGGCTGCAGATCACGGCCTGGGCAGGCTCGTGGTGGGAAAGGTGGGATCTGACAGGTCCCATTCACCTGCCACAGGTGAGCTGTCACCTGGGAGCCGTGAACTGGGACCCCATCCCTTGAGGATCCATGAACTGTGACCCAGTCCCTCAAGGATCCACGGACTGTAACCCCGTCCCTTGAAGATCCATGAACTGTGACCCAGTCCCTCAAGGATCCACGGACTGTGACCCCAGTCCTTGAGGATCCATGGAATGTGACCAATCCCTTGAGGATCCATGGGCTGGGACCCCATCCCTCAAGGATCCATGGGCTGTGAACTCATCCCTTGAAGACCATGAAGGGAGCAGGTCCTCCCTTGAGGACCAATCACCTGGGAAGGGGCGTCAGGTCCTTCCCTGGGCTCCAGCAGGAGCTGGTGGCTTTTATGGCACTGCCGGGCAGAACGGGAACAATTCCAGTGGAACTGCATTTTATCAAGGAGTGCATCATCCAAAAGGGAAAATCGAGGGCACTTTGTAGGGCAGAGGAGTGGAGTGTAATGTGCTTCGCCCTGCCCTTCTCCTGGGAGCAGGGAATGAATTATTGACGGGATTTATCACTTCTGTTTCCTCATCCCAAGGTGCTCACACGGGGAAACGGGGAAGTGGAACCGGAGCTGTCGCTGCTCTCACCAAACACAGCGGTTACAGCAGGAAAAAATTATTGATCAGGAGATTTTTATCTCAGGAAAAGCCTCAGGAGGAAATCGGCTCCAGCTGAGTCCATGCCCAAGATGCTGCTGGGTTTGTTTGGGAGTCGGATCCCAAACCAGCATCCCACTGCTGCAGCCAGGCCGGGATCCTGCAGTGAGGAATTCTGCGCCCTTCCCTGCCAGTGATGGCCCTGCCTCCCTGCAGTGTTTTGGGGAGAGATCCCAGGCATTTGGGAGGCTGAGCATCCACCTCCTCCCTCCAGAACTAAAATCCTTTGGGGTTTCCCTGAAACCTCTCCTGGAAACAAACCCAAGCACAAACCAAGCCTCGCTCAAGGCAGAAGGGGAAAGAAAGGACACAGTTCCCAGCAGGAAAGGGCAGGTAACGCAGAGGTAACAAGTGACAGCAGAGGTAAAAAGTGACCACGGAGGAAGCAGCTCAGGAGGGAGGACAAAAAACCAAAGGCAGCAGGAAGGAAGAGAGGAAATCCAGCCACATGCAGGAAATCCTGGGGGATTCCCAGCCCAGCGTGGAGGGGAGCCCGTGGCTCCTGGCTCAGTTCCTCCCCTCTGCTCCTCCCTGCACGTTTGAAGCTGGAAATCTGCTCACAAACCACGTGAATCCGTTTGGTTTTTCCACCTCAGCCTCCTGCACAGGAGAGGGACCGGGGGCATCCCGAGCCAGCAATGCCACAGGAATTGTCCCCTGAAAGTCCTTGGCTCTGGGTCCCTGGGCAGGGATGAGCAGGTTTGCAGTCCCACTGCTGCTGCTGCTGCTTTCATTCCTACCAACACCCACACAAGCAGCAGCCCTGGGATGGGATGGGATGGGATGGGATGGGATGGGATGGGATGGGATGGGATGGGATGGGATGTCCCTGGAGCCACCCGGGGCCCAACCCCTCCCGGGGGCTCTCCTGGCCCAGCTGTGAGCTCACTGGGGACACGATGGGGTTTGGCTCCAGGCACTGCCATCCATGAGGAGCTTCCACCATTCCAGACCAGCTCACCTGCCCCATGGGAGGTGAACCCAGAACCCCTGGAGATGCCTGGTTCGGGGGTGCCCCAGGGCCAGGAGCAGCAACAACCACGTCCAAGTCCAGCCCCTCTCCCAGCCCCAGCAAAGAGGCACCGAGACGCTCCCAAGTTAAACTGTCCATTTATTGGAACCCTTTACAAAAAACTCAACATTGTGCTCGTGTCCAAGGAGTGTTCCTTGTCTCTCAGTTCCTGTTGGATTTGAAATCCTGGTGCTCACGGCACCGTCGGCACAGGGGGAGGGCAGGGGCCGTGTGACACGGGCGGTGTCACCTCAGTCGTTGCTATTTACAGCGGGAATGGCCTCGCTCCGCGCCCGGGGGAAGCAGCAGAAACTCTGGAACGGGGAGAAGGTGCAGCTGCCGAGAGCCCTTCCCATCTCCTCAGGGCTGGGGTGGTGGAGGCCGCGTGCCCCAGGAGCTGGGATGGATCGTACAACCAAACCTGAGCTTCGGAGTGACCCTGGGATGCCCTGAAGATCCCGGGAGAACGAGGGGTGGTAGCAAGGAAGGATGTTTGGGATGGTGGCACGGGCAGGAGCGCTCTCTGGAAAAGCCCCTCTCCTCCCTGGTGGTGGAGGAAGCCTCAGGACAGCTCAGGTCCTGGGATGTCTCAGGAGCAAGAAGCTGGGCTGTGAATCCCAGTCCTGTGCTCCAGGGGTTTCAGTGGCTATTTGGATGATTTGGGAAAGAGCCACAGCAGCAGGACCGGGAGGGACAGCACCAGCCCTACGGATGGGGAAAGATATGTTCCTGCTGGCATTTCATTTCCTCACGGAATTCCATCCCTCCCAACGCTGCTGCTGCCTGGATGTCCCCCTGGAGCAGCCTCCTTCCCCCTTCACCCCCAAATCCTTCCCTTCGGGGCCACTCAGCAAGGAGGAATCCATCCCACAACCTGCACGGAGATCCCACTGCACATCCCTGCTCTGCCACGATGCACAGGGGGATCCTCCCAACAAAAAAAACACCTTGGGAAACAGGCCAAAGAGCCCGGGAGGAGGAACAGTTGGATTTGCTCTGCTGATCGCTGATCTCAACTGGCCTCGAATCAAAACACAGCAAGGGAAAGCAGAATTCCCAGCCTGAGGCTCCAACACCCCGACCATCCCGAGCCCCACAACGCACTCAGCAATGCCAACACTTCCCATCCCATCCGTGCTCCCCCAGGCTCTCACTGGAATGACCCTTTGGATTTTGGAAAGCCTGAAGGCTGCAGAGCAGTGCCTGTGTTCGGATGAAGTGCAGTCCCTGCCTGCGGGAGGGCTGGGAAGGCAGAGCTGGCCCCGGGTCTGGGCTGCACCGGAGCCACGGCATCGCCGCTAACGAACCCCCACTAACGAGGGCGGAATTAAAGCCGTGGCAGAGGAGCTCAGGCCCCTCAGGAACACTGGAGCTGCTGAAGCTCCTGACCAGTGCCGCATCTCCACTCTGGGCAGGGGCAGGGAATCCTTACAGGTATTCCAGGGCCTCGCGGGAGTCTCCCAATTTCTAAGGAGACTGTGAGACTTCACGTGATGTTTTGAGCATCTGATGCTAAAAAAAAAAGGAATGAAAAGGGGAAAAAAAACCATAGGAAAAGATTCCTTGATCCATGTTTTGCTGCGGTCAGTAGTGCTGGTGAAGGCACGAGCCACGGGCTCTGCTGGGAACAGGCTGCTCCTTCCCTCCCCTTCCCAAGGAGGAAGTGTCAGTGCTGATAGGAAAACCTGGTGAGAGGAGTTTGGAGAGGCCCCAGAATGTGGTGCAGGAGGAGCATGGACAGGGCTGAGCTTGGGAATGAGCCCAGGAGCTGCTGCTGGACCATCCCTGCTCCCACACACCAGCGGTGACGTCCTGCTGTGGGGTGCTGGGCCAGGGAAGCCAGGGACATCGAGGTGACCACACAAGTGTCACCTTCCTGCCCACCCAGCAAGAGCTTCTCCAGGCTGCTCACAAACATCTGGGATGTGCTGAGGGAGAACATCCCAAGCTGTGCCCTTCCCTCCTGTCCAGCTGGGATTGCAGCAGGATGGAGCAGCAGCTGAGCTCAGAGGTGGGCTGGCCACAGGCGTAACAGCGTTTTGCTCTGGGGGAGAGGGAGCAGCTCCAAACCCACGCTGCGAACACGATCCCAGCAGCATCACACGATGGGAAGCTCCTGCTGGGATTAACCCTCCGACACAGCCCAAAATCAGGGCGTGAGGATGGGGTGGGGGTTAAGGCAGTTGTGCTGAGGCCCTCGGCAAACCCAACACGGGCACGTTTCGCTCTGGGATGGGGATGAGGCAGAGCGGGAATTGCGGTGCCGGCACAACCAGGCTGGGCTGAGCACGGAGAAGGGTCAGAGCCTCCAGGAGCCTGGAGCACTCCCCAGCCCTGGCTGTGCTGCAGGTGGATCTTCCCCAAGCCCCAAACACGCTCCCTGTCTCCAGAGGATCAGCAGGACAAGGTGGGAAAAGACACTGAAACAGCAGCAACTGAACCCCCCAGGCTGCAGCACGGGAACGGTGCCAGAGCTGGAGCTGGGAAGGACCATCCAGGCCAACCTCGCCCCTGTCCGAGGGCTCAGGGTGGGGAGCAGAGCAGAGCAGAGCCAAGGGCTCCTCACCAGGTGACACCTGAGAGGCCTCAGTAGCAGCCACAGGGCCAGAGAAGCCAGGATCTGGTGTGTGGGAAGGGCCGTGCCACAGGAGGAAGGATGGGCACAGCAGTGGTGACAGGAGCTGCCCTGATGCTGCACCCAAACACCTCCAAGCTGGCCTTGCCACGGTCCCCTCGGATGGGCTGAAGGGTCTAGAGGGGGAAACGGGGTGGGGAGCGGGGAGGGAAAAGAAAAGAAAAGAAAACAAAAAAGCGCCTCACGTGGCAAATCTAAAACACTTTCATTTAAATAACAATAATTATAATTAAAAAGAACGGCTGCCCTTGGCTAGCAGAGGGGCAGAGCCAGGGGCCAGAGAGCCATTCCTCAGTGTACGATCCATGGGAGTGTCCTCACAGGAGCCGTGGGATCCCGTTCCCTGTCCTGGTGAGCCGCTGGGGGAGCGCAGGGAAGGAGGGAAGTGCCCGTCCCAATCCAGGCTGCCCCGTTTGCCGGTGGGAGCGAGGCTGGAGCCCACAGCCAGCGGCCCCAACAAACCAGCCCCGTGCCGGCCTCTCCCACCCCCGGCCGGAGCTGGGAGCTGGGAATGTCCAGCTGCTCCCATTTCTAGATGAACTTGAAGCATTTGGTCTTGTCGTGGGGCAGGCGGGTCTTGAAGAGGACCGAGTCGACGCGGAACTGGGTGTAGAGCAGGGGCATGTACCCGTACACCTTCACAAAGAAGTTGATGCACTTGTGCCGCTCGTGGAAGTGGGAATCGTCGTGGGAGAGTGCCTGGGGGCAGCCGGGGCAGCGGAACGTCCAGCGGGAGGTCACCTGCCAGGGAGGGACGGAGGTGTCAGTGCCACGCTGCCCACAGGGCCCGGCCCGGGGCACTGCGAGGGGGGCCCGGATACGGATGGGGTCTCAGGATGGATTGAGCTGGAAGGGACCTCAAAGCTCATCCAGTGCCACCTCCTGCCATGGGCAGGGACACCTTCCACCATCCCAGGGTGCTCCAAGCCCCATCCAACTTGGCCTCGCACACTGCCAGGGATCCAGGGGCAGCCACAGCTTCTCTGGGAACCCTGTGCCAGGGCCTCCCCACCCTCATACTCCTTCCCAATAGCCCATCCATCCCTGCCCTCTGGCAGTGGGAAGCCATTCTCTGTGTCCTGTCCCTCCATCCCTTGTCCCAAGTCCCTCTCCAGCTCTCCTGGAGCCCCTTTAGGCTCTGGAAGGGGCTCTGAGGTCTCCCTGGATCCTTCTCTTCTCCAGGAGAACGCCCCCAGCCCTCCCAGCCTGGCTCCAGAGCAGAGATCATCTCTGCTGTGGGCAGGGAACCTTTCACCAGACACGGAATTCAGTCTGATTTTAATCTTCCAATATCAAACCTCAATTCACCTGCTCTGTGGCAGGGATTTAGCTGATTCCAAAGGCTGAGCTTTCCCACTGGAGCTGCATTTCCCTGGAGCAGAGGAGCCCCTGACACACCACTCGCTCCCCAGGCACAGCTTCTCCAGCAATGCCAACCCCAGGACAACCCCCTGACTCCGGTGCTTTACCTTTATGGGAGGTTTCCTGGTCAGGTGGGACACCAGGAAGTTCATGGCGATGTCCTCGCAGTTGATGTACTCGTCCACCATGTCCCGGATGGCCTGGGGCATCACGTAGGAGTACAGGTACGCGTAGTACTGGCAACGGGGAAAGGCACAGCGTTCTCCAGGTGAGGATCAGCACGTGGGACATTTGGGATGTGTCTGACTCACAACTCAGGGATCCCAGTGGAGATTCCCCGTAATGGAGTTAATCCCGCACCAAGATCCGCTGCAGCCACAGCAGCAGCGAACCTCCCACAGCCTCCCACACCCTGTCCCTGAATCCCCAGCTCCTGTAACCTCAGAAATCGAGGGATGGGGGTTCCAGCCCCCTCAGATCCTGCTCTCTGCTGCTGTGGGGTCAGTAGGGCAGGAAGAGCCACTGGATACCCTTCCCAGTGCACTCAGGACCAGGTTCTGGCTGTGTTTCAGTTTGGAGAAAGTGAGGGAAAAGGAACTCCCACATTTGTCCTTAAAAACCCACAACGCCCCAGAGCTGCAGCCTCAGGCGGCTGCAAGCAGGAAGGGGCAGCTCCGGGGAGGTCTCACCTTGTGGAAGAAGGCAGCACCAGTGAGCACCATGGAGAGCTCGCAGGAGTAGTTGGAATTGTAGAGCCAGGACTGGTGGGGGATGTCCCAGGCGTGGTAGCGCCCCGGGAAGCCCACGATGCGATCCCTGGCCTCTCTCCACACCCTGCAAACACAAAACTGTCCGTGAGGCACACAGCTGGGAGCCTGTCCCGAGGGGCTGCAAGGGGTGGAGGTGTCTGTACATGAAGGGGTTTGGCTGCTGCTTATCCAAGGAATGCCCAAAAGGAAAAAGGAAAAAGTGTTAAAAAGTGCTCCTCCCCTAGAGCACGGCCGAGGGCACAAGGAAAGTTCCTAATCCATAAATCAGGGATTTTGTAGCTCATCAGGGCTGTTCTGGAGGCTTAAAAGAAAACTAAGGCCAGAGCAGCCCAGGCTTAGCCTGGGAGGAACCCAAAATCTCCTGGCCTCTTCCCCGAATCCCTGGGACTTTCCGTCTCCCAGCAGCTCTGTAAAGCCAGGGTAACATCCATCTCCCCTAAGGAAAGCGTCAAAACCAGGCTGGATGGGGCTTGGAGAGCCTGGGATAGGGGAAGGTGTCCCTGCCCATGGCAGGGGTGGCACTGGCTGAGCTTTAGGGTCCCTTCCAACCCAAACCACTCCAGGACTCTGTGATTCCACAATTCTGTGAAAAGCTGCTGAGATGCTGAAGGCCCCAGCGTCTCCCGAGGGAAGACCTGGACTGCCAAACTGCCAGCTCCTCATCGCAAACTGCAGCTTCCCAGGCTCTGGCCACACAGGAGAAGCCTCCAGGGCCCTGAGTGCCTCCCTCACCCCAACACATGCTCACAGTCCAGCCTTGGGAATGAAATCCTGAGGTTTGCACGTGGGAGCGTGGGATTGCTTAATATTCTGCTCTCTTCTGCAGCTCATGCTCCTCCAGAGAAATCCCCCAGGAGAGCTGCAGCACTGGCAGGAATAATTAAGGAAAAAGTCAGTGCCTGATGCCTAACCTGGGAAACAAATCCAGCTTCCACAGGCAGGGGTGCTGCCTTCCTTTGGATCGTTCAGTCCCACCTCCCTGCTGCTCAGTGCCCCAGCTGTGACTCCACACTGCATGAGAGAACTCCCTGTGCACACAGGAGGGTTTTCCCTTCTTCCCAGGCACAGAACTGGGCAGAAAGTGGCCTTTTTGGGTTTTTTTTCCTCATGTGGATGGAAATTCTTCCCAAAAGCCCTGTTCCTGGAGAGCTACAGGAGGAGAGCAGCTGAGGAGACCGAGATTCCCTGAGCTTTCCTCACACTTGTGGAGCACAGACGTGTTCGTTGTTCAATCCTCTGCTCCAGTTAATGAAACTCCGAGATAACCTGGTAATGAATCCCAAGGGATCAGCACCACCAGCAGCTTCCCTGGCTCCCTGCTCCCCCCAGCACTTGTTTGCTGCAGTTCCTGTCAATCCTGGGTGGTTGTTCAGAAAAGCTGGAAGTCAAAACCACTTTTCCCTTTCACTTCTCCCACATCTTCGCTTTCCTATGAACGTGACACTTCTTCCTTCCCAGCTCAGCCACAAAAATCAGGATTTCTCTGGAGAATCGGTCTGGGGCTGCTCAGGGAGCTGCCTCCAGCTCCCTCCTGAGCGGCAAACAGGGAAAAACAAGGCTTTTGGCCCCAAGAATCAAAGCCTGGAGCAAAGTTTCACTAAGCACAGTTGTTGTGGGCAGAGGTTCACTCCAGTGCCAAGACTCCAGCAATTCCTGGGAATGTGTTAACACAGGGAGGCTTTGTGGGAACAGGGTGTCTGTAAGCAGGGATCTGAGTGAGAATAACACAGGGCACTTAAAACCTTCAGTTGATGCTCTCCAGGGCTGATCAGCACAACCTCGGCCAGGCAAAGGAAAACAGAGACCAAAAAAAGGGAGAAAACAGCCCAGTTCAGATAAAGAGCCTGGAGCAGGGCAGGGAATGGAAGCCAGGAATCCTGACGCCTCCTCCTGCACTTTAATCCCTCTCACACCTCGTTTCTCATCTCTCTGAGGGAGCCTGGTGGGTTTCCAGGCATTTTGTGCCTTTTAATCCTCCTCCCAAGCAGGTTTTGGTCCCTGCCTCCCACCCCCAGGCAGCTGCCGGGTGTTCTCCGGCTGGGAATCGCAGTCCCCGCTCCTGGTGCCACCCTCACTCCCAGTTCCTGGCAGTCAGGGAGGTTTGGCTGCAGGAGCTGCAGGAGCAGTTGGCACAAACCTCCCCCGGCAGGAGCCCCCTCAGTGCCGTGATCAGGAAGCTTTTGCCAGGGAAAAGTCGAGGGAAAGCTGAAAGCTGGAGCAGAACGGGGCTAGGAGTGAGGGCACCCCGCACCTGCCTTTGCTGGGCGACGTCTGCCTTGGCCTGCTCGGCAGGAGAAAACGCCCCAAGAACTGTCACGCCCCAGAGTCGCACGGAGCAGAGGGTGGCAGCCACCACCAGCACGTGAGCATCAGGTGCTGGGGCAGCCAAGAACATCCCGGCCTTGCCTGTGGCACACGGATGGAGTGCAACGGCCTCTGGGATTTGTTTCCCGGTCTCTGTCCACCCCAGGAAGCCACAAAACCATCCAGGGAGCGTTACCAGCACGGCAAGAGCTGAGGAGTTGGGTTAAGCAGTGTGGGGAATGGGGTTTCCCGGACAACCCGGGAGCAGCTTCCCCACCCCATCCGTGCGTGTTTCTCCAGGACACGGAGCTGGGAAGCCACGGGAAGGGATGTGCCAGCCCTAACTGTGCCCCTGAGCAGCTGCTGGCTGTGGGGAGGAGCAGTTTGTGGCCAGGGGCCGGGCGCTCACCGGAAGCCGAACATGATCTCATCGTGGCGCAGGTGGGCGTCGTCGTCGATTGACAGGATGGCCTCGGTGTCGATCTCGTCCCAGGGCAGGAAGCGGTTGTTCAGGCTGTTCTTCTCCGTGCGGACGACCTGTGGGGTGCGAGTGACGTTTATGGGGCTGCAGGGCCCAGGGGTGGGGTTTGGGGGCGGGGGCTGTGCCAGCTGTGGTGGCCCTGGCACGGGGAATGCTTTCCAGGCACAAAGCATCGGCTCAGCCCAGCGCCAGCTCCAGCAACTCCCTTCATCCCCAGCCACGCACGCGTAAAATCTACTGAATTTCTCCCTCTTCCAAAAATCATGGACTAGAATCATGGAATTGGAAGGAACACACCAGGGTCATCCAGGCCAACTCCTGGCCCTGCACAGACACCCCAACAATCCCACCCTGTGCATCCCTGAGAGCGTTGTCCAAACACTCCT